>SJYR01000965.1:331762-444382 GCA_006410655.1 Kobus ellipsiprymnus
GCAGGTGGGAGGGGCACGGGTGGATACAGTACCAAAGAGCTCAAATGCACTAAGGAAAATGGACGTAGTAAATAAGACTGGAAGGAAGGAGCTGCTGCCACCTCACTAGCCACGCAGCCTTGAGCAAATCTTTTACCTCTTGAACTTGGGTTTCTTCATGAGGCAGTTAAACCTGAGATTTACATAAGCTTTCAGCTTTAAAATCCCAGGAAATCCCAGAAGCACTATTGGTTAGTGAAATGATTTACTGGGAATAGAGAGTTTCCTTTCACTGGAAGTATTCAAGAAGAGTGAGGATAGCCACTTGTCCAGTATGCCATGCCAAGAATTGCTATATTAGTTAAGAAGTTAAGATTTGATGTTGAGTAGTAAAAACAACAGAAATAGGGACTTCCTTGGTGGCCCAGTGGTTAAGAATCTGCCTTGCAATGCAGGGGACATAGGCTAGATCCCTGGTTAGGGAACTAGGAGCCCACATGCCACAGAGCAACTAAGCCCGCATGCCACAAGTACTGAGCCCATGCATCCTGGAGTGCAAGCAAGACAACTAGAGAGCCCGAGGGCCGCAACTGCACATCACAGCTAGAGAGTCTGTGCGCCACAGCTGAGACCTGACATGGCCAAATACATATAAATAGATTTAAAATTATTTTAAAAATCAAATAATAGTTAACATTGATTGAATATATATGTGCCCAGCACTATTCTAGGCATTTATACACACCTCATCTGATTCTCTCAACAACTCCCAAGAGGACACAGTTACTATTAACATCCTCTTTTGACACTCAGGTCAGAGACAGCAAGTTACCAGAGATCTCTCATCTAGAAAGAGGCAGAACTGAGACTGGAAACCATGTTACTCTGACTCCCCCAGCTCTTAACCATCACCCAGTTCTGCCTTCAGCCCCTGATGCAGCCAGGATGGGCATGCCTTCCTCTGTCCTGGGCTCTTGAGTACAAGGCGACATGGCTGCCTCCAGCTACATCTTGCTCCAAAGTGAACAAGTGAGCATGGAATGCAGCCAGCTTGCTAACAAGGTTGCTTTCCTAAGTCTTGTGATGTGAGCAGGAAGGAGCTGCCATCGCTGGGGTTCCTTTCACCCCTCACTTCATTTTGCAAAAGGGGACCCTAACACCCAGAGAGGGTGAGCTAACCACCCAAGCACACACAGCAAAGAGCAGCAGAGCTGGGAAAGAGCTACCTTGGGTCCTAACTTCCAGGCCAGTTCTCAACATTGTTTTGTTTTGTTGTTCAGCTTAACTAATATACATATACAACATAAGAGCTGTGAGCTGAGATTACTCAGTGTCTTAATGAGAACTATAGCCCAGGAGACAGCCCCTCAGACTGCTTTGAAGAACTGCTCTGAAGAGGTATGTGATTTTGGAGGAGTATGTGTAACCAGGCACACATCTCTGCAGAAGGTTGCTATCAGTCACAAGGATCAGATATCTCAGCTAATTATTTTCATGCTTTTCTAAGCATGGGCTGATGCAAGAATTTGGGTTCATAAAAATTTCTCCTGAAAATATCTAACTATCTGAGGGCCTGTTCTGCCAGTTTTCCCAGAACACAGAGTGCCTCATTCTTGAGCTTCACCCTGAATTCTTTCCAGCGTGTGCTATCCGTCAATAACTGAAGTGGCATTTAGTGACTTGAGTCTTGTAGAAATGGATGACAAGCAACATTCCTTAATTGGTGAGTTAATTCCTACAATCATGGTAGCTCACATACGTCCCTCGGTTTTCAGATCCAACATATACACGTTTTTTTCTGATGAACCACAACAAATTAGAGATCCACAAGAATAGCAATTATTTAAAATCAAATCCTCTGCCTCTTTTAAAAATTTGACTGTAACCTTGCCCCACACAATGGAATTTACCTCTTATCGATCCTGAATCAGTATTTCTGCCCCTTCAGGCAAATTTCTTCACTAACATTGACCCAAAAGTACATATTCCCACCTACTAACCTTTGTCCAGGCCATCATCCCAAGAATTCCCTCCAGGCTCCTCTCTTCTTTATCAGGGCAAACTGTAAATTCAGGTTCAAATAGTCACCCTGAGGAGAAACCAATCATTGGAACATCTGTTTTCAATCTGAATTTATACCTCAGTCAGAAACATGAAACTTCAGCACCCTATTTAAGCTTCAGCGCGACACACAAAAATTTCAATATATTTTAGATTTACAAAGGAATAAAATTTGCAGACTGGTTGGAATAGTGTAGAATTCTCCACTCATCTATTCATTGGTCCTAGGGAACAGAGTTAAAGCAGAATTATTCCAGAGGTAAAATATCAACACTTGTATATACCTTCTTTTTTCTCTTCCTTCCTCTTTTTTCGTTTCTGTTCTGTTTTTGTTCCTTCTTGGTCAAGTTCAGTGATGTTCAAATTTTGGTTGCAAAAATTCTCAATTTAAGTGTGATTTTTTTCAAAGGATGTTCAAGGCCTAGGTAAGTGTAGGTAAGTGTCATACGCTAGTTTGGGAATCAACTCCTAGTAAAATGCACTTTTCATATCCAGAGGCACGTCCACAATGAGGAACGGGCTTTGGAGTCCAGTGTGACCTTGGGTAGGGTTCTTATCTGTTCTCAGTCCCATTCATAAAACAAGGGCAATGAAGGTGGAATGAGTGGGTCCTGGGCTGTTCTGCCCTGCTCTCTGGCACTCACTCCCTGTGTCTCTTCACCCTTAGCTGCAGTTAGGTTGTCCTCAGCATCATTTCTTCAGTTGGCATCGTGGCTACCAGGTCCTTCACATTCAGGATCTGTGTCCTATGCTGGGGACCAGAACTCTGCTCTCCACTTTCTCAGGGACCACGGAGCTTTCAGAGTGTGCGGAGGCAGGGCCCAGCCCCTTTTCTTCCTTAAGAGTACATTTTCTACATGGTCTCCCCAATTGGCTGTTGTCTACTCACTTCTGGTCCCTCCCAGCCTTGCTTTCTCATCTACTTCTCATCCCGCTGCTAACCTCCCAGCTAGACTTGGGCAAGGCCCTTTCTCTGGGCCTCAGTTTCCTTTCCTGGACAAGGAGGAGTGGGGCTGCAACAGGAATTGTTACTGCCATTACAAAGATATCCCATGCTTGCTGTGACACATCAGATCATTCAACAATAAGAAATGTCTAACACAAAATTGCCAGTTAATTAGTACCTCACTTGAAGAACCTAAGCCACTCCATTTTGTAAAATTCTGAGGAAAGAGTCTTTGGAAACTGACCTCACCTGCGAACCAATCCCCTGACCTCACCCCACCACCTGCGAACCAATCAGAGCCCTTGGCAAGCCCGGGAAATTTGAATCAAGCCCGGGAAATGGGAACCAGTCAGAACTCAACACCTAACCCTTCACCAGAAGGTGACCAATCAGACCCGGAGACTCCCGTTTTTCAAATTTTTCGAGTGCGAATACACTATATAAGCAATGTAACCCAGAGTTCGGGGCTCCTTCCTGTAGCCACTGCGTTGGTGTCAGTGGGAGCCCCAGCTCGAGCTTGGTAATAAAAACTCTCTTGCTTTTGCATCGGATATCGGCTCCCTGGTGGTCACTGGGAGATTTCGCGACTTGGGCGTAACATACTGTCATCCTAATTCCTGTGTATAGTAACAGTGACTGCACCTTTAGCAGCTGACTATGCATTTTTTCTAGGTATCAGTTATACGGAGAGAGACTTGTATAAAACAGTGTATAATATACATGCATACAGATTGACAGATGTACTTTGGTTCGTGATGAGATTGTATTGTGCACATTTTTTGCAACTTGCTTTCTTTATTCAACAGTAAATCTTGCAGGTAATTCCACGCTGGCATACATAGATAGAATCCATTCATTTAATTTATTTACTTACAGATTTACCGACAGATAGCACTGTGTAAGTTTAAGGTGCACAGCATAATGATTTAACTTATATATACATCATGAAATGATTATTGCAATAAGTTTAGTGAACACCCATCATCTCATATAGATTCAAAATTAATAGAGAAAAATTCTTCATTAATGAGAACTCATAGAATTTACACTCTGAACAACTTTCATACAATATATAACATACATCAGTGTTAATGTGTTAACTATATTTATCATTTTGTACATTAAAACTTTATTACTTATTTATCTTATAATTGGGAGTTTGTGCATTTTGACGGCCTTCATCCAGTTCCCCCTCTGACCACCCACACATCTGATCTCTTTTTTTTATGAGTTTGTGTGATTGCATTTTTCAAAGTATCATTGATCTACAACACTGTCTTAGTTCCTGTTACTCACCTTAGTGATTTGATGTGTCTACACATTTCAAAATGATCACCATGATAAGACTAGTTGTCATCTGTCACCATGCAAAGATATTACCTAATTGACTCTAATTCCCTACTCTATTCATTTCATATCTGTCACTCATTTATTTTCCAACTGGAAGTTTGTACTTAATCTCTCTCACCTATCTTTTTCCTCTCCCAACCTCCATCCCCTCTGGTAACCATCTTTTTGCTCTCTGTATCTATAATTCTGCTTCTGTTTTGCTATATTCTGCTTCTGTTTTTTCATTTGTTTTTAGATTCCACATATATGTGAAATTATACAGTACTTATCTTTCTATAACTTCTTTCACTAAGCATAATACCATCCAGGTGGACCATGTAGTCACAAATGGTAAGATTTCATTCTTTTTATGACTAACATTCCATTTTGTGTGCATATATATATATACGCACATACACACATCATCATCTATTAGTGGACACTAAGGTTGCTTTCTGGGCTTCCCTCATGGCTCAGCTGGTAAAGAATCACCTGCAATGCAGGAGACCTGGGTTCGATCCCTGAGTTGGGAAGATCCCCTGAAGAAGGAACAGCTACCCACTCCAGTATTCTGGCCTGGAGAATTCCATGGACTGTATAGTCCATGCGGTCACAAAGAGTCGGACACGACTGAGTGACTTTCACTTAGAATTAGGTTGCTTTCATATCTTGGCCATTGTAAATAATGCTGTAATGAATGCAGGGATAGATAGGTTTTGTTTTCTTTGGATAATCCAGGAGTGAAATTGCTGGATCATATGGTAATTATATTTTTAATATTTTGAGGAATCACTATACTGTTTTCCATAGTGGCTACAGATTCAATGCAATCCTTATCAAAATGCCAAGAACATTTTTCACAGAACTAGAACAAATGTAAAATTTGTACAGAAGCACAAAAGACCCTGAATAGCCAAAATAACCTTGAGAAAGAAGAACAAAGCTGAAGGTAATATGCTCTATGACTTCAAATTATACTACAAAGCTATAGTAATCAAAACAGTGTGGTACTGGAACAAAAACAAACACACAGATAAAGGGAACTGAATAGAGCCTAGAAAATGAATCCAAACAATCTATGCTGAAGGAGGCAAGAATATACAATGGGGGAAGAAAACCTCATTGACATGATAGTAGGAAAACTGTTAACAGCCATATGCAAAAGAATCAAACTGGACTACTCTCTCAAACTATGCACAAAAATGAATTCAAAATGGATTAAAGATTAAATATAAGACCTAAAACTATAAAACTTCTAGAAGAAAACAGGCAATAAGCTCTTTAACATCCATATTGGTAATATCCTTTTTCTATATGTCTCAGGCAAAATAAACAAAAATAAACAAATGGGACTATATCAAGCTAAACAGTTTTTGCACAGTGAAGGAAAAGGCCACCTACCAACTGTCCAGTGCTTAGTCGCTCAGTCATGTCCAACTCTTTGTGACCCCACGGACTGTAGCCTGCCAGGCTCCCCTGGCCATGGGGATTCTCCAAGCAAGAATACTGGAGTGGGTTGCCATGATCTCCTCCAGGGGATCTTCCCAACCCAGGGATCGAACCCAGGTCTCCTGAATTGCAAGTGGATTCTTTACTGTCTAAGCCACCAGGAAAGCCCATATCAACTGGGAGCAGATATTTGCAAATGACATATCTGATATATATACATATTTATATACATATTTTTTACTTGTGTGTGTGTATACAATGCCTTGTTTTAAAATTATTATTTATTTATTTTTGGCTGCACTGGGTCTTCACAGCTCTAGGCAGACTTTCTCTCGTTTGGCAGGTGGGGGCTATTCTTTGTTGTGGGGCTCAGGTTTCTCGCTGTGGTGGCGTCTCCTGTCGCAGAGCACAGGCTACAGGTGCATGGGCTTCAGCAGCTGCAGCGTGCGGCCACAGAGTTGTGGCTCTCAGATTCTAAGGCATGCAGGCTTCAGCAGCTGTGGCTCACAGGTTCTAGAGCACAGGCTCGGCAGCTGTGGTTCATGGGCTTAGTGGCTCCACCACACGTGGAATCTTCCCAGACCAGGGGTTGAACATGTGTCTCCTGCACTGGCAGGCAGACTCCTATCCACTGAGCCACCAAGAAGGTCCCTGATAAGACGCTAATATCCAAAATATATAAAGAACTCATACGACTCCACTCACACAAACAAACAATCTGATTTTAAAATGGGCATATCTAGACAGACATTTTTCCAAAGAAGACATACAGACAGTCAATAGACACATGAAAAGATGTTTAACATTACTAATCATCAAGGAAATGCAAATCAAACTGTGGAGGGGGGCGGGGGGATGCTGCACCATGTGGTAAAGAATCCACCTGCAATGCAGGAGCCGCAGGATATATGGATTAGATCCCTGGGTCAGGAAGATCCCCTGGGGGAGGGCGCAGCAACCCACTCCAGTATTCTTAGCTGGAGAATCCCAGGGACAGAGGAGCCTGGTGGGCTACAGTCCATAGGACTGCAAAGAGTGAATGCACCTCATGACTGAAGCAACTTAGAGTGCATGCATGTACCACGCCTAACTTCTGTGACCAAGGGTCAAACCTATGCCCCTACAATGCAGGTGTGGACTCTTAACCACACCTGGATCAGCAGGGAAGCCCAAGAGAAATGCAAATCAAACCATACTGAGATACCATCTCGCACATGTCAGAATGAGTAAAAGTCGCTTAGTCGTGTCCAACTCTTTGCGACCCCATGGACTGTATAGTCTGTGGAATTCTCCAGGCCAGAATACTGGAGTGGGTAACCTTTCCCTTCTCCAGGAGATCTTCCCAACCCAGGGATTGAACCCAAGACTCCTACATTGCAGGCGGATTCTTTACCAGGTGAGCCACAAGGGAAGTCTAAGAATACTGGAGTGGGTAGCCTATCCCTTCTCCAGAGGCTCTTCTTGACCCAGGAATTGAACCGGGGTCTCTGGCATTGCAGGTGGATTCCTTACCAAGTGAGCTATCAAGGAAGCCCACGTGTCAGAAAGGCTATCATCAAAAATGGAGAAAAGGGAAATTTGTTCCCTTTAACTTCTCCTTAGTACACCATATGCCTTCTGTGTACATGTGTTTCATTATCTAAGTGAAACTGTAAAGTTAAAGAGTATACACATTTTAAACTGTTGTGGAAACTGGAAAATGGACTTCCATGAAAGCTGTACAAATTTACATTCCCACCAACCATCTATGAGGCTTATATCATGGAAAGGGAGAGTCATGAGAAGAACCAAATTTGAGGAGATAGATCAGTTTTAGGCCCATCAGAACCTGAAAAGATAATCCTCAGCCCAGAGGGACTGGGAGAAAGGCTCCCTCCACCAGGTTGAGGATGGATATAATAGTGACCTCCCCACAAGATACTCATTTTATTACAAAAGGGAAAGCAGAAATTTTGCAGTGGAGAAACCTGGCAGACATCACCTTCACCACATCATCTTTCAAAGTTAACATCACCAGTAATGAGACAGAGTAATATCCTATGTGACTTACTAGAAAGAAAATGAAAGTCACTCAGTTGTGTCTGACTCTTTGTGACCCCATGGACTATTCCATGGAATTCTCCAGGTCAGAATACTGGAGTGGGTAGCCTTTCCCTTTTCCAGGGGATCTTCCCAACCCCGGGATTGAACCCAGGTCTCCCGCATTACAGACAGATTCTTTACCAGCTGAGCCACAAGGGAAGCCCAAGAATGCTGGAGTGGGTAGCCTATCCCTTCTCCAGTAGATCTTCCTGACCCAGGAATCGAACCAAGGAGGTCTCCTGCATTGCAGGCAGATTCTTTATCAGCTGAGGCACAAGAGAAAAGCCCAATACAGCATCTCTCGTATGAGATTCTCACCAAAAATGCATGACCTCAAAGTCTTCATGAAAAACTCAAGTTGAGGGACATTCTACAGAATAATTAGCCAATATTCTTCAGAAGTGTCAAGGTTATGAAGGACAAAAATAACTAGCCAAAACTTAAAAACTGTCAAAGTTATGAGAGATTTAAAAAAAAAAAAAAAAAAAAAGACTGAGGAGCTATTGTTCTAGATTAAAGGAGCCTAAAGAGAGATGACAACTGAGTCAGTGTGGGATCCTGGACTGCATCCTGTGCCAGAAGAAGAGCATTACTGAGACAACAGCAACATCTGAATAAAGTCTTACGTTGCATCCCACCCCACAAGGCCACAGAAGTGGAGTCCAGAACCAAGGTCACCTCCGAAGCTGAGTCCCTTCGTAACCATTGCCAAAAGTACCTGATCATAACAAGTTTCCTGACTCCCAATTAGGCAAAGATGCCCACTCCAGTAAACACTCTATAGCACCCCAACCAATCACCTAATGCCAACTTTCCAGCTGGAATTTTCTTTGAGGCTATAAACATTAGCTATTAACCCATGAGAACCGTCAATTCTCCCAGATCTGTCAGGAGGTCAGCCCGCTGTGCTCGCAGTGCCCATATTATCTCAGCTCTTTGTTCTTAATAAACTCATTCGCTTCTGAAACGCTCTGTGTCTGGATATTCTTTTCCAACCTGCGCTCTGACTGCCCCAACAGCTTATTTAATAGTACTGTGCTAATGTTAACTTCCTGACTTTGATAATTCTACTGTAGTTTCTAAGATGTTAATATTTGGGGAAGCTGCTGGATGAATATTCAAGAACTCACTGTATAATTTTTGTAAGTTTACACTTATTTCAAAAGAAAAAGATTTTTTAAAAAAGAAGGGGGTTGGCATGATTGACTCATCCTTCAGCCAAAATCCGTGCCAGCACATCTGCCTACAGCATAAAGAGTGACTCTCCTAGAGTGGCATTCAAGGCCCTCAATAGCCTGGCCAAACATTCCCCAGATTTATGGCTCCTCTCCTCCTGTCACCTGTCTACACCCCACCAATTTCCATGGCACATAGTACATACTGCTTAGAAAAACCCTACTTGGGGGGTGGAGTGGGGGAGGGAGGCTGAAAAGGGAGGGGATAAATGTATACATACAGCTGATTCACTTTGCGGTACAGAAACACACCGCTTTATAGCAATTGTCCAATTAAAAAGAAAGAGAAAAGAAGAACCCTACTCATGTTCAAAGGCCTCCTCAATGAGGCCTGAAATTCTGCACCTACTCCAGGAAGCAGAGTCAGGTGCTGGCCCTTGCTTGGCCTGCAGCTGACTTTCCTGACTGCCTGTATAATAGGGAAGAGCAAATCTGACTCCATATTGGATCTGTTTCTCTTACTTTTACCTCTGTATTCCATTGCTTTTTCTACAAGTTAATCACTAAAGGGATGCTGTCTATACCTTAAAGTAGGGGTCCCCAACCCCTGTGAAGAACCAGGCTGCGTGGCAGGAGGTGAGGGGCAGGCAAGTTAGCCAAGCGTCTGCTGCTCCCCACTGATCCCCATTGCTGGCTCAAGTTACTGCCTGAATCACCCCCTTCATTGCTCACATTTCGGTCTGAACCAACGCTCACCATACAGCCTGCCCCAAGCATCTCCCCCCACCCCCCACCACCAATGTCCGTGGAAAAACTGTCTTCCACAGAACCGATCCCTAATGCCAAAAAGGTTCAGGACCACCATCTTAAAGTATACATAATAGCCCATCTCTGAGAGCCCTGCCTCACAGGCCTGAGCACTAAGCTAAAATATTTTTGTTTAAACTCACAGGAAACATCCTGACCAGGCCCATCTGTGAATGGCTTCGGGAAAGAAGAAATTATCACATTCGCCAGAAAATATTTGCAACAACTTATCTCCTTTTTCACTTGACACCCTGGCCGCCTCCTCTTTTTTCCATAAAAGAAACTAGCATCCAAACCTGGGCAAGATGGCTCTTTGGGAAACTAGTCCACTGTCTTCTCAGCCTGCAGCTTTCCAAATACAGTCAATATTCCTTGCCCCAACAGCTCGACTCTCGATTTACTGGCCTGGCCTGCCCTGCTGCGAGCAGTTCCAGCTTGGGATTGGTAACACCTGCAAGCCCTGAACTTCATCGGAGGGCCTCTGCCAGCCTGTGCATTGCCCGCACCTTTTCCACCCTCAGCAAACTCCCAACTTGCAGACAAATAAGGTGAGGAAACAACAGTGACCAGCCCAGGAAAGCTTCTCAGAAGCAGGCGAGGGAATTCTCATTTCTTACCGTTACCCCCTCTTTTACCTAAGGCTACGCAACCAGTAAGGGCAGAGTCAGTGGTTGAACTCCTCTTTTGATGGATTCTAACTCCAAAATGCTTTGAATAGTCAGCCAACTGACTTGACCTTGGACCTTTACTGTAGTGTTTGCACCTGGACAACTGTCTCCTGGAGCAATGGAATACAAATAAAACTATGAAAATGACTGCATCTTGAGGTTGGGGGGAATCAAAAACAAGATACAAAAAGACTATAAACCCAACAGCCTTTTGGGAGGTGTTAGAAACAAAAGCAGGATATTGTGCGTGAGCCCTGCCTACAGCACCACCAAGAGGGTGGGCACACCACCCAAGCCACGCTTCTAATTCAACTTGCGATCAGCCCCTCCCCTCCCATTTAAAGGACCAGCTCCCCCTCCCTCAGGGAGCAAGCAAGGACACCTGTTACTTGTTTTCACTCCCTTCTGCTGCAGCACAAGTCCGAGTCCGAGTCAAGCTTTGCCTGCATTTCTCATCTGGCCTCTTATCACTTTCTGCTGATTAAAGTGTCCAAGAACCCACATCAGTACACAGAGTGTCCTTAGTTTATATTTTATTCCAGCTCCAGTCTTGAGCAAAATGAGATCATTGCCCCCAGAGAACACTGATAAGGTTCTCATAGAGCTGGAGGAAATGCCAGACGACTCCCTACCCGCCAAGTCCACAGGACCCTGGAGTCATAAATGAACACGTTGTTGGGAAATGTCTATGGCTTTGACAATGGACTGAATTGACGCTGAGAAATGTGAATCTGTGTAAAAAATCTCTCAAAACTAAACAGGTAGGATACCTTTAAGCTGGTTTCCTCCACTTTTAAATGTGGATTCATCACACTTCAAAAAACACTGGGTGGGAAACTGCCCTTACCAACCTCTGGGATAACCACAGAACACCTCTCATACAGTACCAGCCGGGATGAACTGAGAAACAAGCACACAGTGCTTGAAACGGTACTTGACATAAAGTCGGAATCAATGAACGTCAGCATCAGTGAATGTCGGCATTTAGGACGACAATTACTGATGGTATACTGGTTAACATTAGGCCTGTACACAGCATATTTCCCTACCTTCCTACATCTTCCCCTGCCTGGGAGGATTTGGGACTGTTTGCCAGAAAAGGGATAGAGTTTTAAACAAAAACAAAACACGAAAGACTTCTTAAATCTCACATTGTTAGGTCCCCTGCACCTTCTGTCCTTTACAGAGGCATCTATACCCACACTCCCCTGGTTCATTCTCTCCGCCTGTAACTTGTGTGGCCATGGGATAGCAGCCCTGCTCCATCTGTGTGGAGGAGGGGTGGCCTGGCCCCCGCGGGGCTAAGACCTTTCTGGAACCCGTCTTGTCTGCCCAGAGACAAGAAGACAAGGAGGCTTTTGTGGACTCTGACCCTCCCAGCCACTGAGCCCCTTCCAGCTTGGCAGTCCCTCTCCCCCGTTCCACCTCCAGAGAGATGGCCAGCTCCCACTAACCGTCTGCCTTGGCCCCTTGTCTTCGGGTGTGGGCCGGGGGAGCCCTGCCAGATGCCCCCTACCCCCTTTTAGCACCACAACAGGCCAGCCTGGGAGGCCACACACATCCTGCAGCATTGCCAGTGGGTGCATGGGTATCCTGGGAGCAAGTCTCCACATTTCTGTGTGACCTTAGGCCACCCCCTGACTTCTCCAAGCGTCATACTCCAAGTGAGGGTTCAGCTGTGGATCTTGGTGGTAACTGCCAGGGCGGAAGCACGAGAGGAAAGGATGACTTCACACATTATAGCATTTTAACTACACAGGCAGTTATGGGTCGTCTTTCCCTAACTTAAGAACTTGCCACTCTGAGTCTCCAAAGACCCAATCTGCCCTCTTCTACCTCCACCTCCCTCCAGATTTCCTCAGTACCTAGTTACTCACCTGGGGCCTGATGATGCTTCAGAGCATGAATTTTAGAATCTGGTCCACCTGCCTTCCAACCGGGGATCTGCAGCTTTCTGATCTAATCAAATATACCCTCTCTGAAAATACATGGTTTTCACTGGGCCAGTGATGCCATCCAACCAGCTCATCCTCTGCCGCCCCCTTCTCCTCTTGTCCTCAGTCTTTCCCAGCATCAGGGTCTTTCCCAGTGAGTTGGCTCTTCACATCAGGTGGCCAAAGTACTGGAGCTTCATCTTCAGCATCAGTCCTTCCATTGAATATTCACGGTTGATTTCCTTTAGGATTGACTGGTTTGATCTCCTTGCTGATATTAATGTATCAGATTAATAATCAGAATACATAAAGGAAAGAGGGAAAATAGAAAAAAAAATTATTTGAATAGGCAAATAAAACTCCACTTCACTCATAAAAAATAACATGTAAATAAAAATAACAAGGTAATTTTCTCATCATCAAACTGTCAAAATGTTAAAAGATAAATATCCAGTGTGCAAAAATGTACAGGGCTGCCTGTACATACAACTTCAGGTCTCCCCACTGCAGAAGCATTTTATGTAAATAGCGCCACCTGCAGCACAATTCCAATATAGACTGCAGTGTAACTGGGTGTGCCTTGGAGCCCTGCTCTCAGGGCTGGCCCCTAGTTTGGGTTTAGTAAGAATCTTTGGCATATCCAGCAAGAGACCAGCTTGGCTAGATTCCAGTCCAGTTCCTTCAGCTTGGTAAACTCTTCCAGTCCCCTGTCTATGCGGTTCCTAATATAAATTCAGACAAAATATGTATACATGGAACTGAATAATATATGGAAAGTGAAAGTTGCTCAGTCCTGTACAACTCTTTGCAATCCCATGGACTGTATAGGCCAGAATACTGGAGTGGGTAGATGTTCCCTTCTCCAGATCTTCCCTTCTCCAGATCTTCCCAACCCAGGGATCGAATCCAGGTCTCCCACATTGCACGCAGATGCTTTACCAGCTGAGCCACCAGGAAAGCCTATATTTGGGGATTTTTACTTTCATGCTTTTATTTTCATGTTCATCTCATCAAATTTTAGAGATCATTCTATGTTAGTACACCTAAACCTGAGACAGGCTGGGACTTGGGGCTCTGCTGCCGTGCTTGCTCCCGGACAAACTGTTTTCTCCAGCAACAAGATACAAAGAAACTATAGGGGACTAAAAGTAACTGTGTGGTTGTACAAACTAGAAACAAGAAGATACAAAAAGACCAAAAACCCAACTGCCACTTCTGGGGGGGGAGGGGGGGTGGTCAGAAACAAAAGCAGGGTACTATTCATCACACCAAGAGGGTGGGCAGACCTCCTAAACATACCCCCCACCCCAGGCACACCCACCCCAACCCTGGAGCCATTTAGCGAGCAGCTCACCCCCTCCCGCAGGGAGCAAGCAAGGGCACCCATACCTATTATGTGGCGTGCTTAGGTAAGAGATCCAATAAGGCCTTGCCTGATGTGGCATTTTATCAATTTCTTTTTTTTAATTCATTTGGTTGCCATCATGTGGGATCTTCCATCGCGGCAAAGGGACTCTCGACTTGTGGCGTTAGGGCTCAGCAGCTGTGGCATATAGACCTAGTTGCTCTCAGCGTGTGGGATCTTAGTGCCCTGAACAGGGATCAAACTCAGGTTCCCTTCATCGCAAGGTGGATTCTTAACCACCAGACCACCAGGGAAGTCCCCATCAATTTCTATTTAAGAACCCGGGTCAATAACAAATCCACTATATTCCTTTGGAAAGTATCTTTTAACAATACTGTTACTCCTTTGGAAGGACAAAATTTCTGTGGAAGGCAGACCCTCCCTTTCTGAGCCTGCTCAGAGCGGTACTATCTGATGTCATCAGAGCTGATTACTCCGTGAAGTTGGGGATTCAGATCCTGTGCCACAGGCGTGAGTGGCACTTCTGGAAACTGCAACTTGCTGGTCTGTGAAATGGGCTCATAACGGATCACTGGGCCCCCGGTTCTATCATCCTCGGTTCTGTGCTCGGGCCCCGGAGGAGGCGCGGGGGGCTCAGAGCGCGGCCCCTTCCTGGGGAGACGCCCAGCCTGGCACATCGCCCCTCCGCTCGCGGGGTCTCTGGAGGGGGCGGGCTCGCTGGAGCCAGAAAGCCCGGAGCCGCCCAGGAATCTTGGCTGAAACTGCGAGCATTTCCTCCCCGGGCGGGCCGGCGCGATCCCGGGGAGGGCGGGGAGCGCGGCCGCAGGCAGAAGCGGCGCTGCGCTCCGCCGGCCGGCAGCATGCGGCCCCTGCTCTGCGCACTGGCCGGGCTCGCCCTGCTCCGCGCCCCGGGCGCCTTCGCCGGTGAGTGGGGCCCGAGAGCGGGGCGAGGGCTAGGGAGTCCGCGGACCGCGAGGAAGGAGCAGAAGAGAGGGAGGGAGAGGGGAACGGAGCCAGATGGAGAGAGAGAGAGAAGGAGAAAGAGGGAGATAAAGGGAGGGAGAGAGAGCGATGGGGAGAGAAAAAGGAAAGGCGAAACAGAAAAAGGCAGAGAGGTAAAGGCAGAGGGACATAGAAAAAGGAACGAATAAAGAGAGAAAGGGAGAGGCTGGGACAGACAGATTTCGGAGGTAAACAGATGGGTGTGAACTATGAATGAGGACAGAAAAAGGAGTTTAGTGGGAAAGAAACAGAGGAACTAAAATGGCAAGAGAACGGGGAGAGAGGGAGATCCGAGAGAAACAGAAAAAGGAGAGAGGGTGGAGAAACCCAGTGCCCCGGGTGGGGAGGAGAGGGAGGAGGGGTCAGGGTCAGGAGGTGAACGGCGAGGTCTGCAGGGTGGGGCGGGCCTGGGAAGCACCCAGGCCTCCTTTCCTGGGGAATTCACTGGGATGCTGAGCTCCAACAGGCAGACGACCCCGGTCGGGTCCGGCCCAGCTGGTAGGGGCCAGGCAGACGGCCCCTGGAGGTCTTGACTTCACCTGCGTGGTAGTCTGAGGAGGTCCTGCAGTAGAGGAGAGGAGGCCAGTTGTCAGCCTTTTGGAGAGCTTTCCCAGAGGGCCTGAGCAGCCTTGGGTGGGTGGTGAGGAGGCTGCAGGAAGGAGAGGCCCTCTGGGTGCTGCAGGCTGGGTTCCTTGCCGAGCTTTATCCCCTCTGGCTCCCCTGACAGCAGCCTTAGAGCTGTCCCCCCGCAGGTGAGGCTCGGACAGGAAGGCTGCAGAAGGACTACCTGTACCGTACGCATAGATGTTCCTTCCGCCACCCCAAGACTCTGCACCTTATGTAGCACTTTACAGTTGACATTTACCCAAGCTCTCTTGCCAACCTCAACCAGAGACGGCTGATGCTCACAGCTGTACAGGGGAGGGGAAGGCCCAGTCTGCCCAGGCATGCAGGTCTCCCGCCCCCTCCACCTCACCCTCGCCCTGTGTCGGGCTGCTCCCCCATCCACCTGGAGCCGGTGGGAGTGCCCCGTGATAGGATGGGAGCTCCTCTGGCAGGGAACCGGGAGCACCGGGAAAGCGCTGAGGCCAGTCCTGCTCCTGGCCAGCCCCCGGCTGAGTGGCCTTGGGTGAGTCACGTCGCCTCTCTGAAGCTGTTTCCTCGTCCGTAAGTTGGGGAGAATGGTAGCCACCCAGAGAGCTGGAGGAAAGAGAAGTGCCCAGCACAGAATACCTGTCAACACACATTGGCTCCTTCCCTCGCCCCCTCAGACAGCTCCACTGACCTCTCTGAGCCAGCTTCTCCAATGAGTTTGGCAAAGGAGGGCCAACAACCCCTTCCTCACAGGCTGAGTGAGGAGTAGCTGAGACCACCCAGCATAGAGCCCAGCCCACAGTGCCATCCCCCCAGCCCCTACTTCCCTGGCCCACCGCCTGCCCCCTCTTTGCAGAGTCCCCACCTCCAGGAGCTGAGGGGACAAAGCCGAGTCTGTGCTCCCCCGAGGGAGGAGCTGGCCACTGCCCACCGTGGCTGACCTTCTGTGGCCCCTTAGCTATGAGTGGTACATACGTTTTGTCTTAAAGCCATTTTAAACATTATTTTCTTCCTGATCATGCTCATTGCTTCAGATTAAGAAAAAAAGAAGAAAGTATAAATGTATTTATGTAATTTCACATTGTGTAATTATACCATTTTTTTTAACTGTTGATTATCAAATCTTTTGGCTATACACACAGAATAGTGTAAGGAACCTCCATGGATTCCTGACATCTTAATTCATCTAATCCACCTTCTCTCCCCTTCTCAGATTACAGAAAACTCCAGGCACTAAATATTTTCATCTATAAGAACTACCTTATATATTATTAAAGCATCAATAATCTTTTAATAACTAAAATACCATTGTCACCCCTAAAAATGGACAATAACTCCTTAATATCATCAAATGTCTAGTCAGTATTCATGTCCCTAATTGTGTCATGTTTTATATTTGGTCTGTTTGATTCAAATGAGGTGGATACATTTGGGTTTTGGTTGATATGTCCATTAAGTTTCTTTTAGTAAGTTTTAAGTTTCTTTAGAAGGTTCTTTTCCTTTTTCTTAAAATTTATTTGGTAAAGAAACTACGTTGCTGGTCCTATAGCTTTTCACATTTAAATTTTAGCTGATTGCATCTTCTATATGTCATTTAAATGTTCTCCTTTTCCCTGTATTGTCTATAAACTGGGAATTAGATCTAGAAGCATCGTATAATTCCAATTAGACTTTTTTTGCAAGAATACTTTAAGATGGTTTATTGCTTTAATTTTAATTTCTTTGATTACTGCCGAGGTTGGATTCTTTTTTTCAAATGAATATTGCTCATTTCTAATTCTTGTGAGTTGTCTTGGCCTTTTCAATTGTGGTATTAGGATTTTTCATATCGCTCTATAAAGTCTTTTATGTGTTGAGTGAAATAGACTGCTCTGTGTTATTTGTAGAGAATTTTTTTTTAAGTTAAGACTTCAGCTGAGGTCCTTTTCTGTTTTGCTATCAAAGGGGTCTCAAGTCCTAGAGCGTAGTCCCATTCGCCATTCTCATCCATGCCTCGGGGCCTACAGGAATCCACCATCACTCCAGGTCCCTGTGGACTGTCTTCCACTGGGATTCTGCTTTTTTGCTTTGGGTGAAAGAAGATGCTCGAGCTATGCTGAGACATCTTCCCAGGTGGCACTAGTGGTAAAGAACCTGCCTGCCAATGCAGGAGACTCAAGTCTCCTGGATCAGGAAGATCCCCTGGAGGAGGGCATGGCAACCCACTCCAGTATTCTTGCCTGGAGAATCCTGTGGACAGGGAAGACTGAGAGAAGCCTGGCAGGCTACAGTCCATGGGGTCGCAAAAAGTCGGACACAACTGACGTGACTTAGCACGTAGCATGCATGGTAAGGATCGCTGCATTTCTTCTTACAAAAATGGATGATGGGGAGTGAAACTCTCATAGACAGTTTGACCCAATGTACACATTTGGGCTCTTGTTGGGCCCCAGGCCAGGTGCACAGGTGTCATGTGTACAGGTCCCTTTTGCCCCATGCTTGTCCAGCCCCTCATTTTACAGAGGAGGCAGCTGAGATCCCAAGATGGGAGGCCCTTAACTCATCACGGAACTCCCAAAGCACAGCATAGTGTCAAGCAGGTAGGATTCAGATCCTGTCCCCACTACCTACTACCCGTGTAGTCTTGGGCATGTTTCAACCTCTTTGATCTTTGGTTTTCTAATCTATAAAAACGTGATGTAGGAGTACTGAGCTTACAGATAGAATTAAATGAGATAATAATGCAGGTAAGCACTGAACAAAAAGTTTGGCATGTAATAAGTGATCGTATGTTGGTAGTGCATTCACATATAGAGTAGGGCTGTACCCATTCTAAAGGTGGAGAAACCAAGGATCTAGCAAGTGGGACTGGCTTATAACAGCCCAGAAAATCCGGTCAGCCTTGAACCCCCGGTGTGCTTGTTGGCGAAGCCCCTCCCAAGCACCCCTGGGACCCCTGCACAGTGTAGTCCCAGAGCAGATGCCTCTCCACCTTGAGGAGACCTAGCCAGAGTTACCTAGTGAAGAACACTGGCTCCATGTGGAGAGGGAAGACCACAGGGGCTTACACCGCCCTGCTCAGTCTCCAGCCCACCTGGTGAATGCCTTACCTGGCATTTGCACATCATCTGGCAGTTCTCAGGTGCCTTCAAATGCAGAATCCCCCGCACAGCAGTCCTGCCCAGTAGACAGGGCAGGGAGGATCCCTTGCAGAAGAAGCTGAGTGAGAGGCAAAGAGCACAGTCAGCCAGCAGTGGAGGTGGGACCACACCTCTGACTCCCAACCTTGTGTTCTGTTCAGAGCATGTGGAGAGAAGTTTTTCCTGGATGGCTTCCTAGCCTAGTCCTTGGTGTGGTGGGGGTTTAGGAATGTTCTAGTACTTTATAACCCAGTGGATTAAAAAACGTAGGATTCTGAGGTAGAAGGAATCTGGTTTCCTGTATGGCCTTGGGGGGAGCAGAGCTGCCTGCCAGCCTGGAGCATCAGCCAGGCCACCTCTGAACTGATAAGTGAGAAAGAAATAAACACTTGTGTGACTGGGGGGCGGGGGAGGGCTCTTTGTTACAGCAGCTCAGCGTGTATCCTCACTTTAACCCCCCGCTGACTGCATCGGTAAGCTCTCAGAGTCTCCGGCAAGGCTCAAATCCACCTCTGGAAAATGACCAGAGAACAAGGGAGACAACGTATCGCTCCCAAAATAAAAGTTTCCCAGCATCTGAACTCCCTCTGAGGGGGCTTAAGCGGCCTTCTCCTATTTCAGCCAGAGCAGGTCCACAGATTAGAGTTCTTCATATAATTGTTTGAAAATTGCATTCTTCTACTTAAAAAAAAAACAAAACAAAACACTGGTTTGGAATGAAGCAGAAATTTTAATACAAATATTGAATGTGGTCAAATTTATTAGACTTATTATATTGAATGTGGTCACATAGAATTAAGCCACAGTCTACAAGTGTGGCTGGTCAGAGCAGTACTTTTCAGGGTCAGAAATCATTTGAGTTGTGCACTTTCTTAGTGAGTGTTCAGGTCCAGAGGAAAAAAATGTTCTCCTATGTCTGTCAGTGGGAGGGGGCGTACTCCCGCCTCAGAGGCTGGGGGCCCAGTGGCCACGCCCCTTTAACTGGAGTCTACCCCTTGCCTGCACTGGGCCTCTGGTCCACCCCACCCCACCCCCCACCAGCAGCCAGCTCTCAAGATGTTCCACCCAAGGCGCAGTCCCGGGTATACATAGGCCCTGAGCAGGCACCAGGCCAAGGAAAACAACCTTGCATCCAAGAAGGTCCATTCCCCAACTGGCCAGGCAGGGGACGGGGGGCGGGGGGCAGAGAAAGGCAGGGAAAACTGGGAACCACAGCCTTGGCCGTCATCCGTGGTCAGGCGGGATAATCTGCCACCTCCCCCACTCTTCCTCCTCTGGTTTGAGCTTCCCTGGAGCCCCGTGAAGCCGGCGGGCATTATCATGAGCGCCTCACTGGCAAGACAGCACGAAGGGAGTCCTTGCCTAACTGTTGCTTTGCTGGAGTTTCTGGGCAGACAAGCAACTTGTCCTTAGACTCATCCCGGTTCTCTCCTCGTAGCTCATTTGAGGTCTGAGAGACAGCTGAGCCTTGGGTGCACCGCATCTGTTCGGGCGTGCCTCGTCCTCCCCACTGCCCCAGAAGCCTTGTTCTGAGGAGGCAGCTGAGGCTCAGGGAGCAGGAAGTTCCCACTGGCCGCACCAGTGCCAGGCTGAGAACGGAGGCTTGCAGTGTGTTTTCTGCCTTCAGGCTTTGAGGTCAACGCCATGAGTACCCCCGTGGGGAAGGGCGCGGCAGGGCCACCCCCGGGCCCCCAACCCCCTACCCGCCCTCTCAGCAGAGCTCCCCGGGAGGCCTGGATGAGCTCACAGACAAGACAGTTGTGCCGAAGCCCGGGGCGCAGTTGTGTCCAGATGCAATGGATTACTGCCGTGTGATATGGAGAGCAGCCTCAGCCCAGCCTCTTCCCTGGAGGGGTCTGGGAGCCAAGTCAGGCCTCATCATAGACACACAGAGAACAGGATGTTTTAGGCTGAACAAGGGGAGCAGATTCATGTTGCTCGTGACTTGGAGGGCTGATTAGAGCCCAGCTTGGCCAGCAGGGTCACCCTGCTTCCTCTTGGCCTAAGTGCTTGGGGGAGTGGGAGAAGAGTCGTTTAGGGTCTGGGAAAGGGCAGGTGGGGTTCAGGGGAAAGGCTTGGCCAAAGGCCCCTCTGGGTGGGGCCTGCAGAAGGTGTGTGTGGGCACAGACCTAGATCAGGACAGCCCCCTGTGTGGCTGAGAACAGCTCTGCCTGCCCCCTCCAAGTCCTTTCTCTCTAGCTGAGCACGCCAGTTTTCTCAACTGAGACATATGAGTCAACATCTGGAGTCCCTTTCACAGCGGCCCCTTTAGACCTGCCCCTGCCTGTCCAAAGCCTTCTCTCAGTGAATGACCCAGAATGGAGCACAGCCCTCCAGGTGGGGTCTCTCAGAACACTCCTCAACACCCATCCAGAACATTTTGTATCAATGTACAAAGCCCACAAGGATTCATGCTTTTAGCTGACAACCTCATTGGACAACTGCCTTATATTGTGGAAAGTTTCAAACCATGCATACAAAAGTAGAATAGCAGAGTGAACCCTCCAACCTCCACCCCATGTCCCCGTCTCTCAATTTCAACAACTACCAGTCTTGGTCAATCTTGACCAATGTCCAACACTCCCACCCATGCCTCCTCCCTCTTCCAGGCCTGGATTATTTTGAAGTAAAGCCAAGACATAATAGCATTGTATCTATAAATATTTCAGGAGAGATCTCTAAAAGTCTCCTTTTAAAAAAATAACCAAAGTGCCACTATAACATCCCCTCCCTCCCCAAAGTCAACAAGAAGACCAGTGTTTTTTGAAGAAGTTTTTCTAAGTTCAATGGATGGATGTAATAAAAAGCAGAAAGTAAAAACTGAAATTGTTCTCCACAAAAGATGCTCAGAGTGGAAGGAAGTTTTGTCCCTGTGCTTGGCTCTCACCCCTGTGTGGAAGAGCTGGGGTCCAGATAGATTGAGTTGGGACCAGAGACTCTTAGGGCGTGGGGACTCTGGCAGAGCTCCAGAAAACCAGCTGGCTGACCAGCTAGTGGGGCCAGGAGGAGGCCAGGGTGCTTGGGGTTCAGTCATTTGCCAACTGTGTGATCTTGGACAAGTCACCCAGCCTTCAGAGTTACACATTCATCACCAGAAAAATGGCTTATCATCTCCATCCTTACCTCAAGGCCTGCCAACCTTCTAGGCAACTTCATATGTCCCCTCGGGCAACCCAACCAACACTGAAGTCTTAGAGTTACAAGAGTTTTGCATTTACAAAGATCAAGTCCAATAACTCTTACCCCCACTCTGCTTCAGATGCCCACAGCCTTAGTATTGTCACTGTGACGTTGCTCCACCTCTCAAAGCCAAAAACTGCAGTATCTCTTAAAAATCACAGTAAACTCTGTTCCCCCCATCATTGCATCGAGACCTGCAGTGCCTTCAGCCCCTCCATTTCTCCCAGTTGTCAGTCCTCTTATTGGCCTTTTCCCCTTCCTTATTCAGGCTAGACTCCAGAACTCAGCCGCTGAAGCCCTGGCTGGTTGAATCCTCAGCTCCTTTCTCCTCTGCCCGTCACCACGTTCATCCCTTGTTTCAGCTTGTCCCAGGTTTCAGCTTGTCCACCCGTCTGTCTTTGCTGCTAACACCCAGCTGCTGAGCTGCTGGGGTGGGGCTTCCTTGGCGCTGTCACTCCGTATCATCCTCCTAACTGCTTCCGTCATTCTCCTCACCCCCCCTCTCTGCTCAAGCTTCTTGCCCAGGGGTGCTGATACACTGGCTCTTGGGAAGCAAAGCGCTTGTCAGTTTCCGTGGTGAAAGTACTCTTGCCATGGCTCCCATTTTGGGGCTGTGTCTATCAGCCTGCTCAGAGAATTCTCGATAACTTCACAATGAACTCTCCTCTTTACTAACCCTGCAGGAGTTTTCAGCAGATGAGTCCCCTCTTCACCGAGTGAACAGCGGTTATTAGGTGGGACTCGCTCAACTTCTTGACCCTTTTAAGTAGAGCTTTTTACCCATTTCTGCAATGCATCCTCTCTCTCCCTTCCACGCGTGACCCCCACCCCCACCCCCATCACCATTTCTGGACTCTGTGGCCTCGCATCCTTTCAGCTCTCCTGGGTTCTTCCTGTCTTCAGGCTAAAAGCATGGTTTAGTTTCCTCAATGCTTCAAAACCTGGAGGTAACAGTAAACACTTCTTTAGACATTGTGATCCGATCTCCACTCGCAGCCGAGCTTGGTGGTCATGTTCTCTAGGATCTCTGTCTCCTTCTCTTGGCCTTTCCTCCCCTTCTCATCCCACCGCGACTAGACTCTGGTCTGCTGGCACCTCTTTACTAAAAGTGCTTGGGATGGCATTCGGCATCAACTTCTCTGTTGCTCTGTCAGTCTTTACCTTGCTAGACCTCAGTGCCTCTTTAGGCCATACTGTTTTGCCCTCTTTAAAGTGCTTGGTTTCTCCTTGTTTCTGGGGCAGTGTCCCCCTTCCTGACTGTCCGTGTTTTCCAAGGACCCAGCCAACTTGGATCCCCTGAAAACATCTCAGAGCCACCAACCCTGCAACGTGAGCTCAAAACCAGGCTCTAAGACTTCTGGTGTGAAGGTTGCTGGTGCCAGGAAGAATCAAGGAGGAGCCAGCGGTGGGGAGGAAAATGATGTTGAACAGGTTGAACCTCAGAGCTTCCACTTGCTAGCTGTGTGACGCTGGACCTATCACTTCACCCCTCTCAATTTCCTTATGTGTAAACTGTGGGTAGTAGTTGGTTGTAGAGGCTGGCTGAGTTCACGCATTTGTTGAGCACACCATGTGGCACATAATGCTACTTCTAAAATATCTCCACACATACTCTTCCTCTTTTCTTACAGCTGTCTCCTCTCACCAGTTCTTATGCCGATTACTGTGATACTTCCTGCCTTTAAAGATGAATCTCTCCAATTCATTCTCTGAATTTTAAAAATTCATGTACAACTACGTGACTCCCTGTTAAAATAACCCCCCAAACAAACATCATGACTGATAGATTAGGACCCCGGCTTTGTTTCCATCATCCACCTCTCCAGTCTCATCCCCCAGCCACCCAGTACTTTCCAGCCACTCCAAACTGCCGAGGGTTTCTGCACTGAGCCACGCCGCTGCTGCTGCTGCTGCTAAGTCGCTTCAGTCGTGTCCGACTCTGTGCGACCCCACAGACGGCAGCCCGCCAGGCTCCCCCGTCCCCGGGATTCTCCAGGCAAGAACACTGGAGTGGGTTGCCATTTCCTTCTCCAATGCATGAAAGTGAAAAGTGAAAGTGAAGTCGTTCAGTCGTGTCCGACTCTTCGCGACCCCATGCTATTTCATGTCTGTCTTTGCACACTCATTCTTTCTGGCTAAAACATTCCTTCCCTTCCTTTTCTTACCCAGTTCAGGCCGCACCTCCTTGAGGATGCCCACTTGGGTCTGCAGGTGACCATGGTTCTAGAGATGAATGAGTAGGGCAGCCCTACATTCACATCCTGGCCCTCTCGGCTTCTCTTTGGACTGTTTTCTGGACTCACCTCCTTTGAGCCAGGTACTTTGTAAGGGACTCTAATGTTACAGGGAAACCAAGGGCCCCACAGTGACAAGATTTGTTTTCCCACAGCTGATGAACCCTTCATCCCCTCCCGAGGAGACTCAGCTCAGAGCACAGGGTGTGACACATACATGGCTGTCCACAGTCGGCTGGATGTCATAGAGGAGGTAACGAGGGGGACCTGGGAGGACAGGAGCTTCAGGACCATCTGCCAGGCTGGTGGTGGCTTTGGAGGGCTCAAGCCAATCTGGTTTTTTAAAATTGGGGCGCTCTAGGCTAGTCCTGCTCCTTGGCCACCATGTTAAACATCTCCATGCCCTCCCTGTACTGGTAGGCTGACCAGCCCCCAACAGACCCTGCCTCCCCTGGGAACTTGCTTGCCTCCAGCGGGAGATCTCTGCATATTCACCAGATGAGAAGGTGGAAATTCACTGCTGTTTTGTTATACAGCTACTGCTTGTAACCCGAGGTCCATAGACTTGTGTGGGGGAAAACAACTGCACTTTATTTCACAAACCTTTAGCTGAAGTTTAGCACTGTCATTCACTATAGACAAAAAACAATTGTACCTTGACTTTGTCATCAGTAGAAATCAGATAATTTCATCCCATTATAGTCACTGTGAATATCTCAACTTATCTCTCAATTTATTCTAATCAATGTGTCAAAAATTCAGCAGTTGTTAGGTCTGCTGTTACTTAAGGTAATACGTTTTATATCAAAATTTAAATACTTTAATATTTTAAGGCATTTTATATCCTTGGAAATCCTATATATTTTATTTTCTCAATGAAAGCATTCTTCTGATGGGAGTCTATAGGTTTTACCAGACTACTAAAGGGGTTCATTTACAAAAAAAGTTAAGAACCCCGAATAAAGAAAATTTCAAAATGCCAAAACGGTCATTTGGCAGAGTCGCCACCAGGGGGCGGGGCAAGAAAAGAAATGTGAGCTCCCAGCGGCGTCATCTTGAAATGGGAAAAGGGATCCCAAAGTCCATCCACGCCCCAAACCAGTGATTAAGTGAAACCCCTGAGCGCCAGAGCCAGGAGTGGCCTTGAGTGAGCCCCTAGAATCCTGTCATCTGGGAGCTGAGAGGCAGACGGGGGCAGTGCCTGAACCAGGAGGACCCAGGTCCCCCGGCACCTAGTTCCCTTCCGCTGCACCCTACTTGCCTGCCACGGGCTCCGGAGGATGTGGCTGGTGAAGCAAGACTGACCTCACTCTTGTCTTCCACTACCCTACTGTCCTCTGCCTTCTCTCCTCACTCTAGACGGTGGAGAAGACGGTGGAGCACCTGGAGGCAGAAGTCAAAGGCCTGCTGGGTCAGCTGGAGGAGCTGGCCTGGAACTTGCCCCCGGGGCCCTTCAGCCCGATCCCCGACCTCCTGGCAGATGGAGATGGTGAGCAGCTCGGGTGGCGGAGATGACAGCCTCGGACTGGGCAGCAGTGGGGACAGCTGCTCCACTCCGTGGACAAGCCGGGGAGTCTCCCGCTTCTCCTTGGGACAGAATTGGGAGGACTCCCCGCCGACTCCGCCCAGAGAGCTGTCTGCCCACACCCCCGGGTTGCTGTAGCCCAGCAACTGGAAAGGGCGCCCGGCAGAGTTCCAGTCTCCCCAACACCCTGCCGCAGAGCAGTTGCCTCCTCCGTGAGCTCCGTGTTCCGGGCACAGGAGTCCCTGGGGGACTGGCAGGGGAGGGCAGGCGGCAGTCAGTGCCCGTTCACTCACCCCCCAGGTTGCCCCCTCTCTTTCAGATCGCTTTTGAGCACCAGAGCTGGAGCCGCCCAGCAGCTGGCAGCGACACGACAGCCCTCCTCCGAGAACAGAACAGGCATTCTGGCCTGGCTTCCTCAGCTTTGTGCAAAATAAAACCTACTCCTTTGGTCCTCTCTGTGTCTGCCGACAGGGACCTCTGCAGCCACAGCCCCTTCTCCATCTGCCCCCATGCCCTGAGGCTCGCACCCCTGCAGACTCAGCCTTAGGAGCGCAAGTCCACCTGCACGCTTCCACCCTTCTTATTTACAGGGATGGACAGGGCAGGGGTGGGTTCAAGAGGTGAGGCACTTGAGGCCCAGAAGTTTAAGGCAGCACAGTGGAAGGGCCCTCTGAGTAGCCTTGTTGCTCACTCAGTACGTGGCCATGGGTGAACAATAAAGGAGTCACCTGGGAGCTTATCAAAAATGCTGAATTTCGAGCCCTGCCCAGCATCTACATTTTAATGAGACTGTCCACGTGATGTGTGTGCACATTAAATTTTTTTACCTTTTTTTTTTGAGGTAAAATTCACATAAAATTCTAAATTTTAACCATTTAAAATGGTACAGATTCAGTGGGTTCAGAGTGGTGTGCAATCACCACCACCTTATTCTAGGAATTTTCATCACCCCCTGTACTATTATGGAGAAGGCAGTGGCACCCCACTCCAGTACTCTCGCCTGGAAAATCCCATGGGTGGAGGAGCCCGGTGGGCTGCAGTCCATGGGGTCGCTAGGAGTCGGACACAACTGAGTGACTTCACTTTCACTTTTCACTTTCATGCATTGGAGAAGGAAATGGCAACCCACTCCAGTGTTCTTGCCTGGAGAATCCCAGGGATGGGGAAGCCTGGCGGGCTGCCGTCTATGGGGTCGCAGAGTCAGACACGACTGAAGCGACTTAGCAGCAGCAGCAGCTGTACTGTTAAACCGTCGTTTTCCATTCCCCCTCCCACCCTCCCTTGGAAACCACTAACGTTTTGTGTCTGACATTTTTTCACTTACCATGTTTTCAAGGTTCATCCATGTTGTATCAATACTTCACTTTTGCTTATAGCTGAATAATATCCCATTGTGTGACTATATCACATTTTATTCATCTGTTCATCAAATCTGTGGACATGTGGGCTGTCTGCACTTTGGGGTTATTCTGAATAACACTATGAACATTTATTCATGCGTAAGTTTGGGTGGGTATGTGTTCTCACTTCTCTTGGATGGAATTGTTGAGTCAAATAGTAAATAAGTTTTTGAAGATTCACCATTTTTGCATAGCAACTGTACCACTTTACGTTCCTACTAGCAGTGTTTATGTAAGATGTTCAATTTTCCCTTATCCTCCCCAACACACCTCACTGATGGCAGCCATCACACTAGACGTGAAGTGGCATCTCATGGGTTTAAGTTGCATTCACCTGATGCTTAGTGATGCTAACCATCTTTTCATGTTTGTCAGTCACTTTTGTTATCTGTTTTGGAGAGTCTATTCAAATCCTCTGCCCATTTAAAAATCTAGCTTGTCTTCTTGCTGTTGAGTTGTAAGAGTTCTTTATGTATTGTGGATACTAAACTTTTATCAGAGATATGATTTGCAACTGTTTTCTCCCATTCTGTGGCTTATCTTATTTTGATAGTGTGCTTTGATATCCAAATTTGTTTTGATGAAATTCGTTATCTGTTTGCTTGTTCTTTTGGTATCAATCTAAGAATCCATTGACATATCCAAAGTTATGAATTACTTATTCCTGTCTAAGATTTTTATAGCTTTAGTTCTTACGTTTTGTTTAAAGCTATTTTAGGTCAATATTTATATGTGGTGTGAGGTGAAGATTCAGCTTCATTAGCTGGTTCGTGGATAGTTGTTAAAGAGAATATTCTTTCCCCATTGAATGGTCCTGGCACCCTTGTCAAAAATCATTTTAGCGTAAGGTTTACATCTCAACTCTATCCCATGTTTCTATATACCTTCTTTATGCCAGTATCACACTGAATTACTACAGCTTTGGGGCAAGTTCTGAAATTAAGAACTATGAGTTCTCTGACTTTGTTCCTTTTCAAGACTCTTGGCTTTTTGAGGAATTCCATGCAAGTCCTTATGGATTTAAGGATCAGCCAGTCCACATGGACAAAAGGCAGTTGAAGTTTTGATACATATTGAACTTACAGATCAATGTTTAGAGTACTGCTGTCTCCACAGTACTGTCTTCTAATCCATGAGCACAGGATTTTTTTTTTTTAGTGTGTTTTACACCACCTTGGTTAAATTTATTCCTAAGTATCTTACTCCTTTTGTCTCTTCTGTCCAGTAGGGTAAGTGAGGGGCTGCAGTCTCCAACCACTGCTGCTTGACCGCCTCTCCCTTCCACTGTCACGCTTCTGCCTTTCCGGGGTCTGCTGTTAGATACCTATGAATTTATAGTTGTTATGTCGTGATGGATTAAACATTTTATTAGGCTATGCTCTTATTGGAGCATTTACTCCCTTTATACTTAAAGTACTTATGGGCCTCCCAGGTCGTACAGTGGTAAAGAACCTGCCTGCCAGTGCAGGAGGTATGAGAGATGCGGGTTGAATCCCAGGGTCAGGAAGATCCTCTCGAGTAGGTAATGGCAACCCACTCCAGTATTCTTGCCTGGAAAATCCCATGGACAGAGGAGCCTGGCGGGCTACAATCCACAGGATGGCAAGAGTTGGACACGACTGAAGTGACTTAGCCACGTTAATACCTTAACAATGTTTTATTTCTTCATGTGGATTTTAATTACAGTATCCTTTCAGTTTGAAGGACTTTCTTTGGCATTTCTCATACAGAAAGTCTACTAGCAAAAAACCGTCTCAATTTTTGTTCACCCAGGAATGTTAACTTTTCCTTCATTTTTGAAGACTATTTTGCTAGATATAGGATTCCTGCTGACATTTTTTCCCCATGCACTGAATATGTCATCCCATAACCCTCTTGCCTCCATGGTTTCAGATAAGAAATCAGATGTTAATATTTTTGAAGATCCCTTTTATGTGACAAGGCAGTTCTCTATTGCTGACTTCACAACTCCTTGTCTGTCAACATTTCGGTCATAATGTGTCTCAAAGCAGGTCTTCATAAAAATACCCCTTATGGTCTGAGTTCCTGGGATGTGTGGATTAATGTCTTTCATCAAATTTGTAAGATTCCAGCCACTGTTTCTTCACATATTTCCGCTTTCTCTTTCCTCTGACTCCCATCATGTGTGTGCTGGTATACTTGATGATGCCCCACAGGTCTTAGGCTCCACTTAACTTCTCTCCGCAGACTGGGAGATTTCAATTGACCTATCTTGAAGTTTGCCAACTCTTTCTTCTGCTTTCTCAAATATCTCTTGAACCTAAGTGATCTTGTCTTTCTGTATATGGGTCGTACTTTTGTTTCCTTGCATGCCTTGTAATTTTTGTTGAAAATTGGGCATTTTTTGAACATTATGTGAAAACTCTGGAAATCAGATTCCTCCCCTTCCTGAGTTTGTTGTTGCTGCTTGCTGAATTTCTTGTAGTTTGTCTAGTGACTTTCTGAACTGATTTTTTACAAGTCTGTGTCCTCTGTCAAGTGTGGCCACTGAAGTGTTTGTTCAGCTAACTTAATGGCCTCTAGTGATTCAATGCTGCCTCCTTTAACTCCTGGAACAACGAAACCCCAATCTCCCAATCTTTACAAATGTGTTCTGTGTGTACTGGAGGCAATCTTTTGATATTCAGCCAGCCAGTCTGTGACTCTGCAGTAGCATTCACTTCCTGCAAATGCAGAGCCTGAAGGTCTGCCAGAGGCAAATCTGAGCATATACCCAGCCCTGAACATGCGTTTGGTCTTCCAGATTCCCAGGAATTAGTGGGAGCACTCCATTACTCTGTAAAGCATCACACTGTCAGCCTTTGCTCCCCAAACTTTTCAATCTGTCACCTGTCTTTCCCAACTGTTATCCCTCTCTCCAGGCATTAGTGCTAATGAAACTGCCTTCAAATGTCCCTGAGGGTTGCCACCTCCACCTTGTGAGAGTTCTAAATTAGGTAAAATAAAAGAAAGTCATTTGAGTCAGTCTTCCAGGAAGCAACCAGACAGATCAAAACAACCAACCATAATTCTTGAGAACAAGGTCCATTCTGCTCCATCCATTGCTAAGAACTTATAAAGGACTGCAGATACTGTTCTTGAGGCTGCCAGGCTGGGGTGAGGAGGATAAGGCTGGATAGTGAGAATGCCACAAGACCCTCTTACTAAGACTCAGTTTCTGTTTTTTTAAAGCTTTTTTTTTTTTTTTGGTTGCTGCAAACTTTCAGTTCATTTTCAGATTTCTCATAAAGTTGATTCTGATAGTTTTTGCCATCTTGTCACTTTTTTACAGGAACAGTCTTTTCAAGTTCCCTACTCTACCATTTTTGCTGACTACAATGAAGTTTAAGAAGCTCTGATCTAGTCTCCCCTTCATTTTAGGCCCAAAGAGGAGAAGTAACTTACCCAGGGTTACACAGCGAATCAGTAGCTGAGCTGAGGCCAGAAGAGGGATGCCTGACTCCTGGACCAGGGTTCTTTCTGCTTCAGGGCTCCAGTGGGTTCAGAGTGGACACCAGTATTAGGCCAAAGAGAGTTTTCCAAGGAGTGGGAGGGGATAAGAGCCCCTTGTAGAGTTGGGGACTTGACTGATTGGATCCTCTGCTGAGAATGAACCCTGTATAGGGCCAGGTGGAGGAATGAGTAACGATGTCCTTGTTTTTAGAAGAACACAAACAGAGCTTTCAGGCTTGATGAAGCAAACATTTTAAGCTAGTATCTGCCTGGGGAAATGATTTAGCTTGATTTCTAGGCTAGGAATATAACTCCCTGCCAAAGCACAAGGATGGCCAAGCGTGCTGGGTCTTGGTCAAGTGGCTCGAGGCACAGGTACTGAGGCAGAGCTGAACTGACAAGCAGGGCCTGCCTGCCTTCCATTCCAGAGCCCACAGCAGCCTTCTCTGGCAGGGTAGACCAGGCTCTGTCCAGTTCATGCCCCTTAGGCCATCTCCTCTTCTGTGTCAAGGCAGGGAGGAGATAAACTGGTGTCCCCAAGCAGATGTCTACTTTGTGGACAAGGCACTCGCTGGGGCCCTTGCTAGGGCTCAGCAGGCTTGGGCTCGCACCCTAGCCTCTGGCTTCTCTCCTTTCTAAACTTTCAACATAAAAAACCAGGAAGGGAGTAGAGATCACTGACCAGAAGACAAGCTCTAGGCTTCTGGATGAGACACAGCAATTTCTAGAAAGTCTGCCCCTTCTGGACTCGACTTCTCCTGATACCACCAACAAAGGGGCAAAGGGCCCACCGTGAGACCACAGCCTGGAGCTCCCTTTCAGACTGAAGCGTCCCTGCGGGGGACTTTCTGCTGTAAGACTATCCCCAGGAGTCATGCACACTCCCTTCTGCCTGTGCCCTTCCTTTCAGACCTGGGGGAAGGGCCACACTCCTCTTACTTGCCCTAGTGGACTTCACTGTACCCACATCTTACCAAAAACCCTGTGTACCTTTTCAGCATCCAGGCCCTGAGCAAAGATTTCAGGAACCTCCATTTCTCATGTCCTTAAGGCCCAGTCCCTGCAAATTACTTATATTCAGGGTTTCCAAAGCACAACAAGCTAATAAGGATGGAACCCCTAAGGTACAGGGCAGAATCATGAAGTGTGAGAAAGCAAACTGGCACCAAGAAAACACTTCCAGAACATTCCAGAGCTGGCTGACTTTAATTTGGAAACAGCATTTGGCCATCGACATTCAGGTTTAAGGCACATTCTCAATTACAAGAAGCCCTGTCACTGGCAGGGAACTGGCTTTGTTCCTGTGGTTTGTGTGGAAGAAAGAACAGATGACTTTCTGGCCTTTTCTTTTCTAAAAAGGAGTGTTTGGCAATAACAAAGCTCATGACACATTTTCACCAGATGCAGAAAGTGTACCATTAAAGGTTTTCCCTTTTACTCCTCAGTGAAGACATGGCACTCCAACCCCCCACCTCTTTCACACCCAAACTTTGTATGCAGCAAAGACGTGTATGCAACTGTCTGCAACTATACATTAAAAAAAAACCTCTGAACATACAAAATTACATGACTAGAAGGAAGCCAAGAGTTTCAGCCATGAGCAAAGGGGAATGATTGCATGAGTCAGGAAACAAAACATCTACTTTAGCTGCAAGAGGCTGTGAGGGGTGGGGATGGGAGGAGGCGTCCTGAGAGAGTTCAAGACCGACGAGGTTCTCGGGCACAAGCACAATGCAGGGACCAAGGGTGAGGGAGGAGATGGGGCCGAGGCTCTACAGTTGGTCTGAACTGCGACACCTGGGGGCTACTTTGTAGATTTGTTAGAAACAGACGAACATTCTTTCGGCCTTTTCCTGGCAGTGCTGTTGCCAGCGGGTGGACAGAAGTGACCCACCAGCCACTGCTCAGTCGTTGCCACCACAGATCTTCAGCAGAATCTTCCGGTAATCCCCTGAAGTGTCTCCCTGGTCACAGAAAGGAGTGAGACATCAAGTTAAGAAAGGCTCGACCAGTTCTGGCTTCCTGGCTCTTGATTTTCTTCTGCCCAAAGTGCCCTTACAGAGAGGTAGCCCCACCTTAGGAAATTCCCATTCTGCTGAGCAGGTGAGCAGCTCACACACTGGCCTCACAGGTGCATGGACTGTGCACAGTGTGTTCAGCCTCCCTAGTCTCCTCCAGTGAGAAACTGAAAGCTCTACGCACCCCAGTGATCCAAGTCGAATTTGAAAAGCAAACACAAAAATGTTTAAACAGCCCGAAACACCCCTGCCCAGGTCTGACTAATGGCGGCCTAATACTTCACTTTTGCTTATAGCTGAATAATATCCCATTGTGTGACTATATCACATTTTATTCATCTGTTCATCAAATCTGTGGACATGTGGGCTGTCTGCACTTTGGGGTTATTCTGAATAACACTATGAACATTTATTCATGCGTAAGTTTGGGTGGGTATGTGTTCTCACTTCTCTTGGATGGAATTGTTGAGTCAAATAGTAAATAAGTTTTTGAAGATTCACCATTTTTGCATAGCAACTGTACCACTTTACGTTCCTACTAGCAGTGTTTATGTAAGATGTTCAATTTTCCCTTATCCTCCCCAACACACCTCACTGATGGCAGCCATCACACTAGACGTGAAGTGGCATCTCATGGGTTTAAGTTGCATTCACCTGATGCTTAGTGATGCTAACCATCTTTTCATGTTTGTCAGTCACTTTTGTTATCTGTTTTGGAGAGTCTATTCAAATCCTCTGCCCATTTAAAAATCTAGCTTGTCTTCTTGCTGTTGAGTTGTAAGAGTTCTTTATGTATTGTGGATACTAAACTTTTATCAGAGATATGATTTGCAACTGTTTTCTCCCATTCTGTGGCTTATCTTATTTTGATAGTGTGCTTTGATATCCAAATTTGTTTTGATGAAATTCGTTATCTGTTTGCTTGTTCTTTTGGTATCAATCTAAGAATCCATTGACATATCCAAAGTTATGAATTACTTATTCCTGTCTAAGATTTTTATAGCTTTAGTTCTTACGTTTTGTTTAAAGCTATTTTAGGTCAATATTTATATGTGGTGTGAGGTGAAGATTCAGCTTCATTAGCTGGTTCGTGGATAGTTGTTAAAGAGAATATTCTTTCCCCATTGAATGGTCCTGGCACCCTTGTCAAAAATCATTTTAGCGTAAGGTTTACATCTCAACTCTATCCCATGTTTCTATATACCTTCTTTATGCCAGTATCACACTGAATTACTACAGCTTTGGGGCAAGTTCTGAAATTAAGAACTATGAGTTCTCTGACTTTGTTCCTTTTCAAGACTCTTGGCTTTTTGAGGAATTCCATGCAAGTCCTTATGGATTTAAGGATCAGCCAGTCCACATGGACAAAAGGCAGTTGAAGTTTTGATACATATTGAACTTACAGATCAATGTTTAGAGTACTGCTGTCTCCACAGTACTGTCTTCTAATCCATGAGCACAGGATTTTTTTTTTTTAGTGTGTTTTACACCACCTTGGTTAAATTTATTCCTAAGTATCTTACTCCTTTTGTCTCTTCTGTCCAGTAGGGTAAGTGAGGGGCTGCAGTCTCCAACCACTGCTGCTTGACCGCCTCTCCCTTCCACTGTCACGCTTCTGCCTTTCCGGGGTCTGCTGTTAGATACCTATGAATTTATAGTTGTTATGTCGTGATGGATTAAACATTTTATTAGGCTATGCTCTTATTGGAGCATTTACTCCCTTTATACTTAAAGTACTTATGGGCCTCCCAGGTCGTACAGTGGTAAAGAACCTGCCTGCCAGTGCAGGAGGTATGAGAGATGCGGGTTGAATCCCAGGGTCAGGAAGATCCTCTCGAGTAGGTAATGGCAACCCACTCCAGTATTCTTGCCTGGAAAATCCCATGGACAGAGGAGCCTGGCGGGCTACAATCCACAGGATGGCAAGAGTTGGACACGACTGAAGTGACTTAGCCACGTTAATACCTTAACAATGTTTTATTTCTTCATGTGGATTTTAATTACAGTATCCTTTCAGTTTGAAGGACTTTCTTTGGCATTTCTCATACAGAAAGTCTACTAGCAAAAAACCGTCTCAATTTTTGTTCACCCAGGAATGTTAACTTTTCCTTCATTTTTGAAGACTATTTTGCTAGATATAGGATTCCTGCTGACATTTTTTCCCCATGCACTGAATATGTCATCCCATAACCCTCTTGCCTCCATGGTTTCAGATAAGAAATCAGATGTTAATATTTTTGAAGATCCCTTTTATGTGACAAGGCAGTTCTCTATTGCTGACTTCACAACTCCTTGTCTGTCAACATTTCGGTCATAATGTGTCTCAAAGCAGGTCTTCATAAAAATACCCCTTATGGTCTGAGTTCCTGGGATGTGTGGATTAATGTCTTTCATCAAATTTGTAAGATTCCAGCCACTGTTTCTTCACATATTTCCGCTTTCTCTTTCCTCTGACTCCCATCATGTGTGTGCTGGTATACTTGATGATGCCCCACAGGTCTTAGGCTCCACTTAACTTCTCTCCGCAGACTGGGAGATTTCAATTGACCTATCTTGAAGTTTGCCAACTCTTTCTTCTGCTTTCTCAAATATCTCTTGAACCTAAGTGATCTTGTCTTTCTGTATATGGGTCGTACTTTTGTTTCCTTGCATGCCTTGTAATTTTTGTTGAAAATTGGGCATTTTTTGAACATTATGTGAAAACTCTGGAAATCAGATTCCTCCCCTTCCTGAGTTTGTTGTTGCTGCTTGCTGAATTTCTTGTAGTTTGTCTAGTGACTTTCTGAACTGATTTTTTACAAGTCTGTGTCCTCTGTCAAGTGTGGCCACTGAAGTGTTTGTTCAGCTAACTTAATGGCCTCTAGTGATTCAATGCTGCCTCCTTTAACTCCTGGAACAACGAAACCCCAATCTCCCAATCTTTACAAATGTGTTCTGTGTGTACTGGAGGCAATCTTTTGATATTCAGCCAGCCAGTCTGTGACTCTGCAGTAGCATTCACTTCCTGCAAATGCAGAGCCTGAAGGTCTGCCAGAGGCAAATCTGAGCATATACCCAGCCCTGAACATGCGTTTGGTCTTCCAGATTCCCAGGAATTAGTGGGAGCACTCCATTACTCTGTAAAGCATCACACTGTCAGCCTTTGCTCCCCAAACTTTTCAATCTGTCACCTGTCTTTCCCAACTGTTATCCCTCTCTCCAGGCATTAGTGCTAATGAAACTGCCTTCAAATGTCCCTGAGGGTTGCCACCTCCACCTTGTGAGAGTTCTAAATTAGGTAAAATAAAAGAAAGTCATTTGAGTCAGTCTTCCAGGAAGCAACCAGACAGATCAAAACAACCAACCATAATTCTTGAGAACAAGGTCCATTCTGCTCCATCCATTGCTAAGAACTTATAAAGGACTGCAGATACTGTTCTTGAGGCTGCCAGGCTGGGGTGAGGAGGATAAGGCTGGATAGTGAGAATGCCACAAGACCCTCTTACTAAGACTCAGTTTCTGTTTTTTTAAAGCTTTTTTTTTTTTTTTGGTTGCTGCAAACTTTCAGTTCATTTTCAGATTTCTCATAAAGTTGATTCTGATAGTTTTTGCCATCTTGTCACTTTTTTACAGGAACAGTCTTTTCAAGTTCCCTACTCTACCATTTTTGCTGACTACAATGAAGTTTAAGAAGCTCTGATCTAGTCTCCCCTTCATTTTAGGCCCAAAGAGGAGAAGTAACTTACCCAGGGTTACACAGCGAATCAGTAGCTGAGCTGAGGCCAGAAGAGGGATGCCTGACTCCTGGACCAGGGTTCTTTCTGCTTCAGGGCTCCAGTGGGTTCAGAGTGGACACCAGTATTAGGCCAAAGAGAGTTTTCCAAGGAGTGGGAGGGGATAAGAGCCCCTTGTAGAGTTGGGGACTTGACTGATTGGATCCTCTGCTGAGAATGAACCCTGTATAGGGCCAGGTGGAGGAATGAGTAACGATGTCCTTGTTTTTAGAAGAACACAAACAGAGCTTTCAGGCTTGATGAAGCAAACATTTTAAGCTAGTATCTGCCTGGGGAAATGATTTAGCTTGATTTCTAGGCTAGGAATATAACTCCCTGCCAAAGCACAAGGATGGCCAAGCGTGCTGGGTCTTGGTCAAGTGGCTCGAGGCACAGGTACTGAGGCAGAGCTGAACTGACAAGCAGGGCCTGCCTGCCTTCCATTCCAGAGCCCACAGCAGCCTTCTCTGGCAGGGTAGACCAGGCTCTGTCCAGTTCATGCCCCTTAGGCCATCTCCTCTTCTGTGTCAAGGCAGGGAGGAGATAAACTGGTGTCCCCAAGCAGATGTCTACTTTGTGGACAAGGCACTCGCTGGGGCCCTTGCTAGGGCTCAGCAGGCTTGGGCTCGCACCCTAGCCTCTGGCTTCTCTCCTTTCTAAACTTTCAACATAAAAAACCAGGAAGGGAGTAGAGATCACTGACCAGAAGACAAGCTCTAGGCTTCTGGATGAGACACAGCAATTTCTAGAAAGTCTGCCCCTTCTGGACTCGACTTCTCCTGATACCACCAACAAAGGGGCAAAGGGCCCACCGTGAGACCACAGCCTGGAGCTCCCTTTCAGACTGAAGCGTCCCTGCGGGGGACTTTCTGCTGTAAGACTATCCCCAGGAGTCATGCACACTCCCTTCTGCCTGTGCCCTTCCTTTCAGACCTGGGGGAAGGGCCACACTCCTCTTACTTGCCCTAGTGGACTTCACTGTACCCACATCTTACCAAAAACCCTGTGTACCTTTTCAGCATCCAGGCCCTGAGCAAAGATTTCAGGAACCTCCATTTCTCATGTCCTTAAGGCCCAGTCCCTGCAAATTACTTATATTCAGGGTTTCCAAAGCACAACAAGCTAATAAGGATGGAACCCCTAAGGTACAGGGCAGAATCATGAAGTGTGAGAAAGCAAACTGGCACCAAGAAAACACTTCCAGAACATTCCAGAGCTGGCTGACTTTAATTTGGAAACAGCATTTGGCCATCGACATTCAGGTTTAAGGCACATTCTCAATTACAAGAAGCCCTGTCACTGGCAGGGAACTGGCTTTGTTCCTGTGGTTTGTGTGGAAGAAAGAACAGATGACTTTCTGGCCTTTTCTTTTCTAAAAAGGAGTGTTTGGCAATAACAAAGCTCATGACACATTTTCACCAGATGCAGAAAGTGTACCATTAAAGGTTTTCCCTTTTACTCCTCAGTGAAGACATGGCACTCCAACCCCCCACCTCTTTCACACCCAAACTTTGTATGCAGCAAAGACGTGTATGCAACTGTCTGCAACTATACATTAAAAAAAAACCTCTGAACATACAAAATTACATGACTAGAAGGAAGCCAAGAGTTTCAGCCATGAGCAAAGGGGAATGATTGCATGAGTCAGGAAACAAAACATCTACTTTAGCTGCAAGAGGCTGTGAGGGGTGGGGATGGGAGGAGGCGTCCTGAGAGAGTTCAAGACCGACGAGGTTCTCGGGCACAAGCACAATGCAGGGACCAAGGGTGAGGGAGGAGATGGGGCCGAGGCTCTACAGTTGGTCTGAACTGCGACACCTGGGGGCTACTTTGTAGATTTGTTAGAAACAGACGAACATTCTTTCGGCCTTTTCCTGGCAGTGCTGTTGCCAGCGGGTGGACAGAAGTGACCCACCAGCCACTGCTCAGTCGTTGCCACCACAGATCTTCAGCAGAATCTTCCGGTAATCCCCTGAAGTGTCTCCCTGGTCACAGAAAGGAGTGAGACATCAAGTTAAGAAAGGCTCGACCAGTTCTGGCTTCCTGGCTCTTGATTTTCTTCTGCCCAAAGTGCCCTTACAGAGAGGTAGCCCCACCTTAGGAAATTCCCATTCTGCTGAGCAGGTGAGCAGCTCACACACTGGCCTCACAGGTGCATGGACTGTGCACAGTGTGTTCAGCCTCCCTAGTCTCCTCCAGTGAGAAACTGAAAGCTCTACGCACCCCAGTGATCCAAGTCGAATTTGAAAAGCAAACACAAAAATGTTTAAACAGCCCGAAACACCCCTGCCCAGGTCTGACTAATGGCGGCCTTTGCCCGGTGCGTTTCTGTTGCAATAAACAGGGATTTTACCATAAGGCACTACTGTGTCCTGTACCAGAAATGCCATCTGCTGTGATACGACCATCCGCTGGAGGAGACAGCTACCATCTCGGCTCCCAGTTCACACTGAACCCTCCAACTGTCCACTGCACTTAGAAGTAAGGCCACAATGAGCTAATTTCTAATCATTTTCTTCCTTGAGGGCAAGGCCTATGGCTTATTCCAGATGCCCACAGCCTACTGGCACACACAAGATTGCTATCAGCAGCATTGTTTCTATAGCTGAGAAAAGACAGAGAAGCTTCTCTCAAGAAAATGCCCAACATCAAACATCAGTGAGTCTGAAATCAGGACCTGGGTGTGGCAACTTCAATTGTAAGATTCATGTGAGTTCAGAATTTAACTATCAGAAGCCCCCCTCCTTCCCACTCCTCCTGCAACAGAAATCAATTCTGTCAGACTGTCTCTGGCACACAGGGATAAAGAGGCCCTAGTATCTATAGACACATACATGTCACACGATGTGCTTTACATGGAACGCTTCCTTCAAGATCCAACACTTCTGAGAGTGGGATCATCTTAAGGATGATGGAACTAGGATTCAGGGAGGTTTAAGCAAGCTGTGTGAGATCACACAGTGAACAAATATTAACAGAAAAGCCAGAATTGGACCCGAAGTGGTGTGACCCCCGAGCCCTTGCTCTGAACTGCCTTCCTGTGCTGCCTCCACCATAAAGCTGAAAGGGGTGACTCGTCAGGGAGCCAGAGCCATGCACCCTCTGGGGGCTTGGGACCTGAGTTCTCACTGATGGATGCCAGATCCACAGGGTGGCTGGACTCTGAAGGCCAGGCCCCCAGTGTAGTGTTCATGTGTGTGTGTGGTGGTACTGTGAGTCTCTCATGCTGATTGTGGACCCTCCTCTGCCAACCATTTCCTGAACAGCAGTTGTGCTGGATGCTGGGATGGAGGGTGGGGGGAGAGCAAGGTCAAGACACTCCCGGCCGTCAGGAGCTGACAAACTGCTGCTGTGCAGAGGAACAAGTGAAAACTGAAGAGAGCAAGTAGAGGACCACAGACGAGATGCCCATGCTTGGCTGAGGCCAAGCCCATGGCGCTGTGGGGAGGAAGAGCAAAGGGGATAGTGGGAGCGGCCAGGGAGACAGCCCAGACGGCCCCCAGAGGCCCGTACCGTGATATCATGGTACAGCGACTTGCCATACAGCCGCTTATACTCCGCTCTGATGTCCAGGAGGTCGATCTCGCTGCGAGACACCATGATGCGGATCAGGGTCCGGTCTTTGGTTCCGGCTCCCTAAAGAGAGTGGCCCAAGGGCATGAGCTGTGGACCTCCCCACCATCCAGTCCCCACCTTTCCTGGGCCCTGGGCCCCTCCCCGCCCCCTCTGGAGGAAGGCTGGCTCTCCTTAAGCTTCCTCCCCTGAGTAAGGTCCCAATCACAGGATGGGCTGAGACACCCCCCTCACCCAGACCCTGCACCTGGAGATTACCTACCCTCATGGCGTTGTTGAGCCTTTCAGCAAAGAAGGCTGGGGTATTCTTAAGACATTTCACTGGAAGAGAGAAACAAAGCATAAGCTGATCTGCAGAAAACTCAGTCTAACGGGGCATGTAGCACACAGCCTCCTCTCAGAAGGCCGGCTGTCCATCAAACCACCACTGCATCCATCTTCCTCCCCCTCATCTCCTTCAGGCTCAATTATCCCACGATCCTGGCTCCAGCCCTCAGGAATAGAAACATGCAGAGCCTGGACACCAACGCAACCCCTTTCCTGATAACCAGTGTGATGGAGGAAGCTGTGTAGGGAAGGAATGTGGATGGTGGTTAGGAGCCATATGGCTGCTCAGGCAGGAGAGGCCCCGCTGGGGATGGCAAGACCCTCGGGGGGAAGGATGTCTGAGCAGAATGAATGTCTAACTGGGGTTCTCAGGCCATGACACCTACCATGGGGGACACAGGGAACCTGCCCCACTCAGAAAGCTCCCAGAAAAGCAGAGCAGAGACGGACAGCCTGTGAGAGTCCCAAGTGGGTACAAAGAGGGGCCAAACCCTCAGGTGGAGGGCTGGGGGAGGACTGGCCTGGAGCGTGCCAGGCCCTGCTCTGGAGGACAGAACCCAGGCACTGTGGGAAGCGCACAGCGTCCTGGGAGCTACGCCAGCTTTCCTCAGCCAGGGCTTGTTTTGCTGTTGCAAGTAAAAAAAAAAATCTTTCCACGTGTTTCTATCACAAACATCTGACAACTGCCTGCAGGGATGTATTTTTAGAGAAGACTTGGCAGGATGTGAGTCATCTTCCTCCCGAAGAGCGGCTGGTCGCATTCCCACTGGTGCTCACACTGCAGTTCCCTCCCCAGGGCTGGGCTTGAAATATAAACAAGCCAGGAAGCAGCCTGATTTCCCACTGCGTAGGCAGCTGGATTTAACAATCTTGGACCTTTTCACTATGCTCATCCTCAACCACAGGGTGGATGAGCACCCAGAAAACTCATACCCCAGGCCCCAGACCTGTTTTGCTGTTGCAAGTAAAAAAAAATCTTTCCACGTGTTTCCATCACAAACATCTGACAACCGCCTGCAGGGATGTATTTTTAGAGGAGACTTGGCAGGATATGAGTCACCTTCCTCCCGGAGAGCGGCTGCTCGTGCTCCCCGGTGCTCACACTGCAGCCCCCTCCCCGGGCCTGGCCTGAAATACAAACAAGACCGCTGGGGGCACAACTACACAGTGATCCAGGGAGCGGCCTCATTTCCCACTGCGCAGGCAGCTGGCTTTAACAATCTTGGACCCTTTCACTATGCTCGTCCTCAACCACAGGGTGGATGAACACCCAGAAAACTCACAACACACCCCAGGCCCCAGCGGGCGGGCTGAGACACCTACCCACAGCCAGCATTCCCTGCTCCAGGTCCCCGGACATCTCCCGGCAGATGCTCTTCTCAATGTCACGTCCTGTCATTCTCTGATACTCGTTAAAAACTAGTGGGAAGACAGAGGGACACGTTATGAACTGAATTCTGTCTCTGACACTTGCCCCAAATTCTTGTGTTGAAGTGTCCCAACTCCCAGGACTTCAGAATTTAACTGTACTTGAAGATAGTCTTTAAAGAGGTAATTAAGTTAAAATGAGGCCCTCGGCATGGGCCCGGATCCAATCTGACTGGTGTCTTTATAAGAAAAGGAGATTTGGATACACAAGCAAACACCAGGGCTGCAAACACAGAGCTAAGGGCATGCACAGACACAGCAAGGAGGGGCCACGTGCGAGCCAAGCAGAGAGGTGAAGAGAAACCCTCACTGCTGGCACCGTGATCTTGGACTTCTGGCCTCCAGAACTGGGAGAAAATAGATTTCTGCTGTTTAAGCCACCTGGCCCATGGTATTTTATTATGGCAGCCCGAGCTGACTCGGACAGGACGTGTGGTGAGAGCTCTGCCTCCTCCCAGAGCCCCCCTCTCCCATTCTGCTCCTGGTACCCTAGGCGGTCCCGGCGACCACGCTGGCCCAGCTCTCAAGTCTGCCGGTTCTTCACCCCAAGGCAAGTGCATTCCCCCACTCCCCGGCCTGCTCACTCAGTCCCCTTACCAGCACCTCTGCTCACCCACTGTACCTCAATCCCCTGTCCAGGAGCCCTGACACCAACACGCTCTTCTCAGATCCACCATTTCCAGTCCCGGCCCTTCATCATTCTGCGTTATCGGTCTTTGTCTATCTGACTGTAAGCTAACACCACCCCGGCACCCCAGCTTACCATGGGCTGGGCTGAGCACCCATGGGAAGCGGGCTGTGGGTTCCAAGAGAGGCAGTTGGAGCCACAGAGACCTGGGTCCTGACTGGAGCTCTGCCCCCAGGATATGACCCCCTTTTCCCAGGCCAAGGTCTCAGTTTCTGTGTGCTCCAAACTGCTGTCATTTGCGTGTCAGAACCATGATTTCTCCCACCTCTGAATCCAACTCAGGTCAGCTCCTCTTTTCTCCTGACTAGCATCACTCATGCAACTCTGATGTGCTAAAAACATATTTCATGCTTATTAAAATAAATAATGACCAAGAGGAGCATGTGTGCGCACGTGCTCCACTGCAGTACAGTGCTGAGCTTCAAATGTGCTGTGGAGGCAGGCAGCCTGAGGGCATTGCCAGCTCCGCCACATTACCAGCTGGGTGCCTGACTTCCCCAGCTGCCCTCCACCCCATTCCTCACCTGTAAAGCGGGAGAATGGCGTCCACTGGCATTTACTAAAGGCTCAGTGCACGCTCACAGTGGGTGCTGGAGATCCCACCCCGCTGCTAGGTGTGGCCACCGTTCTCCTCCCCACCTGCCCTCTTCTGCGCTGACACTGCTGGCCTCTAGGACACCCCTTTCTCTGGGTGTCCCTCCTAAGTCTCCTGCTCTGGCCAGAGCCCTGTCCTCAGACCGCTGTGCTCCCTCCCGGGGGGACCACTTGCAGTCCTGGGGCCTCAAACTCCTGCGACCCACTCAGCTCCCAAACTTCCACCTCTAGCCAGACCTCTTCAGACCTCCAGGCTCACGGACCTAGCGGCTTCCACGGCATCCGTGGATCCTGACTCCCTCCCCTCCTTCAGGCCTTCCACTCTCAGTCAAGGGCCCCGGCCTCTCCCACTGGCTCAGCAGGGACAAATCCAGGGTCCTTTCTCTCTCACACACTCCACATCCAGTTCACCCGCAAACAGAGCCAGAATCTGACCCCTTCTCACCACTGCTCCTACCAGCTGTCCACAGCACCATCACCCCTCCCCTGGACTGAGTGCAGCCGTCTCCTAACTGGTTTCCTTCTTCAGCACAGACCCCGTCCCTCTTCTCAGTACACCTGCCAGTAAACTTGCAAAACCTACGTCAAATCACACCCCTCCCTCACACCGAGCCCTCCACTGGCTCCCTGTTTTATTCAAGACAGACACCCAAGTCCATGCAACTGTCAGCAGGGCTTTCTCCTGTATGGTACAGGGGGCTATATCCAATCTCCTGGGACAAACCAGGAAAAGAAAATTTAAAAAAGAATGTATAAATGTGTAAAACTGATTCACTTTGCTGTGGCACAACATTGTAAATCAACTATATTTCAATAAAAAACAAGAAATTAAACACTGCTCCCAAACAAACTCTGAAATTCCACATTCTATCAGGTAAAGATACCCGCTATCAGGAGGCCCCCCTTTCTCTCACCTCCTTCCTCCCTTTCCTCAGAACCAGATTCCAGCACAGGCAGGAAACACGCTGATAAAATCCTGCAAATCGCCACTAGGGGGCTCTTTCAAGGAAGCGAAAGGCCCACGCAGCGAGGAACTGCCAAGGGTTTCTGTTTCCTGGCTACAGGGCAGCCCTCGCAGCCTTACCTGCCACCAGGTGGGCCCGGCTCCGGGAGCACAGAATCACATTGAACTTGGACTCATCTGTTCCCAGGCGGTTCTCCCCGGCTGCATAGAGCTCCTGGACAGAAGATGGATAGACAGGCATGCAGGCCTCACCCCCGACTCCAGGCCCAGGTCACCTAGGACAGCTGGGCAGAATCTCTGGGCCCTGAAGCCCAGAGCGGAGGGAAAGGGGGGCAGGGCCCCAGCTGAGCTCCATTCACTGTGCTGAGACAGTGGCCATCCACACATCCCCTGGGCCGGGAGAGCCTAGGCCGCTGGGGTCCAGGACAGGCAAGGAACCAGGGGCAGCAGCACAAAGGAAAACACGGGGCTCTAGGCAGGTCACTGGCCCTCTCAGTGTTCTCCGCTCTAAAGTGGGAAGAGTGAATTAGATTCAGGGCCACCAACCTGAAAGCCCGAAGGGGCCACTGGGTAACTTAAATGCAGGAATCAGGGCAGTTTAAGGCCAGAGAGTGGTGGGGACCATGGGGACTACACAGAGGTGCTTCTCAGCTGAGAACGGGACAGAGAAACAAAGCTCACAGCCCCCAGATCCACTTTTCAGGTAGTGGTTTAGTTGCTAAGTCGTGTCCAGCTCTTACAACCCCGTGGCCTGCCAGGTTCCTCTGTCCCTAGAATTTTCCAGGCAAGAATACTAGGGTGGATTGCCATTTCCTTCTCCAGGGGCTCTTCCCAACCCAGGGATCAAACCTGGTTTCCTGCACCGCAGGCAATTCTCTACCGACGGAGCCTGGGTCTCCTGCACCGCAGGCAGATACTCTACCAACTAAGCTAGCAGGGGAGCCAAAATCCAGATGTCCACATGAGATTTCTCATCTTTAAAGGCAGTTTCCCTATCTACAAGCGGAAACACATAAGACAATAACGATTACAATTGCTAGATCGCAGTTATGGATGCGGGACTTTATGTGATAGGTGCCTGCCTATCATTTCATTGCATACACCATTTTATATTTGTAAATGGGGAGAACTTGCAGTTTCCTCTTAAACTGCTGAAGGTCTAAGCTCAGTATATATGCCAATTGGTAACCTTTGAACCAGATGGCTCCAAAGTGCCTTCCGAGCCTCACGTAGCAGCAGCTTGTGGACTTAAAGGCACCAACATTTGAGGGCACAAGGTGCCCATCAGGGGCTCAGAGACCCCACAAGTCAAGGTGAGGCCAAGCAGGTCCAGAACTAAAGGCAGCGTAGTTGGCACGAAACCCTTCGACCAAGCCAACTTCTGCCTGAGCTAAGACACGGCCTGGACAGGAAACAGCAATGGGAAAATCCCCACAGGGGCAAGGCCAGAGCCTGGGGCTTTGAGGATGTCCAGCCCTAAGTTATGGAAATGGGGGTCCCAAGCCAGGGAGATGTTAAGGAGGGGACCGGGACCAGGGCAGCGGCAGGCGCTGTCTGGACACAGGGAGTGAGCGAGGCATCTGGGCCTCTGTCTAGGCTCTGCCTCCAGGTCTCTCGGGACACAGCTCTGCCTTCCTGGGCCTCAAGTGTCCTCACCTGGACACCTCAGTGCCCGCCAGCCCACCAGGAAGCTGGGGCCCTCTCTAAGCAGAACTGCTACAGTGGTCTGACATCATTGGTGGGAAACCCAAACAACTCTGGAGAGGCACTTGGATGCCTGGACAGAGAGGAAACGGCCAGAGACAGTTCCCCCTTTGGTCTGCAATTCACACCAGGCTGGAGACAAGGGCAGAATTCTAAGGCTACACAACTAACATGGCAGCTGGTCTCTAGGTTCAGATCAAAAGCTTAACAGAATAATGGTCTAGGCAATCAAACACAAGAAAAGTGCCAAGTCACATGAAATCCCACATCCATCACTGGTCTACCAGCTGTTAAAAGTAATATTATCCCACATGGCCCCTCCTACAGGGCGGGAGGCTGAATGAAGCCTATGGAGGTGGGTGACCTGCTCAAGGTCACACGGTTGATAAGCAGCAGAGCCTGTGAAACTCAGAGTCTGGAATCCACTCCTCATGTTTGCTGTTTCCACCCCTCATAACACAAGGAAGTGGGAAACGCCCCTGCTCAGGAAGCCAGGTGAGCGGCCGTCACGCTCACCTGCACATCTCTCTGGACGAGGGTCATGTCCACGTTTGTGCTTTCATCCCGGTTTCCCTGAAAGGAAGCAGGCTGTGAGGCAAGGCCACTCCTTGGAGCCACATCCCTCCCTCCCTGCTCCTCTTCCCCGTGGCTCAGACGGCCCCCTCCCCCTACCGTGGGCCCAAGCTCTGCCCTGGAAAGCACCTGAGAGAGAGAGATGAGGAGCCGCTGGAAGTGTCCTGACGTGTCGCTCCGAATGGCCTCCTCCAGGGTCTTTTTGAATTCTGGAAACGAGATGCCGGGAAGGGCCACCCTGTAGCTCCGTGGACCACGCTGCCCACTGCACACAGTCAACAGCGGGCACTGGCACGAGGAGCAGGTGGCCCACACGGCCCCCGGGAACATACAGCTGGAGACCAGGAAGGGCTATGGCTCCCGGGCTGACCTGGCCCTAGGCACACCCAGGTTTTCCCTCAGCCCTCTCTGAAGCTCAGTCACCTGCTTCTGTGTAAACAGCAATCAGGGCTGGGCCTGGCATGGAGGCCCAGTGTGTTGGGGATGGCAGGAGACAGGAGACAAGGTCAGGAAGGGAGATCAGGCCCCGGGAGGGAGAGGGTGTGGCCACGGCGGCTGAGGCCCTGGGGCCAGCCTAACCTGTCTTGTAGAGTCTGTTCAGCTCCCGGATGTGCTCGTTGCTGCGGGAGGCGAGGATCTCGATCAGGCAGGCTTCATCAGTGCCCGCCCCCTGCGGAGCCAGAGTGCACGACAAAGCAGGAGCTTGTGACAGCCTCCTTGCTGGCACGCAGGGAAGAGCAGGTGCCATGATCCCTCAGGACACAAACCCCAGTGGAAGAGGCCACAGACACAGACCCACCCATCATGCTGCTGCTGCTGCTGCTGCCCCGGCCTGAAGCAGCCAAACTCCCCCACACAGTCCCAGGAAAGTACCAGGAAAGATAGCAACATGGTGACAAGTAGAGATCCACTTGAAGGATTATCCCCATCCCATCTTCCGGGACACCAAGAAATCAGAGAAGTGTGGTGACTTGTCCAAGGCCACATAGTAAATGGTGGGGCTGAGAGGCGGACCTAGATCTGTTTTATTCCAAGTTCAGTCCATGAATAAAGTGACAAACAACTGAGAAAACGGTTTGAAAGCAAGAGCATCGACACGTGGGAAAGCCTGACTCCCAGAGTGGAGAGTGGAGCCCCTGGAGACGCCTAAGAAAAGGCAACATCATTGAGGATGGAAGAGACAGCTGAGGAAGGGACAGTGAGGAGGCAGGAGACAGGGTCAGTAGCCTACTTTCTGCATCTGGTTGCACCTTGGTTCTGATGATCACTAGCTGTGTGACCTTCGGCATGTGACCTCTCTGTGCCTCTGGTTCCTTGACCATAAAATGGGAGTGATACTGGGGGCAGACATGGTAGGGTGTACTGGAAGCAAGAGAATCAGGAAGGACTTTCTTGATATAAGAGAAACCATTTCTGGCCTAAACCATTTTGTGACCTAAGCCTGGCCACAGTACTTGTCCTTAAGGGAACAACAGAGCAATAGGCAAGATAACAAAACATACGTAAAGACCCTGGGTTCTGAGTCAATGGTAAAGACAAGCCTGAAGCACTTTCTTGAGCTGTTCTGCAGAATTTAAGCCCTTCTGGGCACTCAACCACCAAAACAACTGGAACCTAAGGGATGATGATGTTGACCTTTTCAGGTATGGACTCTGTGGACCATTCAAGCCCCTTCATGAAGATGCACGTGTTAGCTTAAAATTTCCCCAATTTTGCAGTTGCAGGAGACACTGCTTTGGGAAAGACCTCTGATGTTCTTACTTGCTGCAAGTAATAACCTTTTCCTGCTTCTTGGGCTTCCCTGGTGGCTCAGAGAGTAAAGACTCTGCCTGCAATGTAGGAGACTCGGGTTCGATCCCTGGGCTGGGAAGATCCCCTGGAGAAGGGAATGGCGATCCACTCCAGTAGTCCTGCCTGGAGAGTCCCGTGCCAGAGGAGCCAGGCGGGCTACAGTCCACTGGGTCACCTTCTCCTGCTCCTTGGCTTAGTTGTGTCTTTTGACACCCACGGAGATGAGCCTAGTTTCAGGGAATGTCCCTTCGGGGCGGGAAGAGTCACTGTGCCCACTAGGCCCTGGGGAAGGTTAGACTCCTTCTGGGGCGCCTGCTCAGCTCACAAGGACTCCTCCATCTGGGAGTGGCCCCAGCCCATCCACAGGCACCTGCTGAGGGTCTTGGCAGTCACCGGATTAGGGGGAGGCTGAACCCAAACGAAGTCCATCAAAACCAGCTTCCTATTCGGAATTTGGACCAAGGGACAGCTGGCCTCTTCTGTGGCTGGATCTCTGACAGGTACTCGGGGAGGGGCCCACAGGGACGCTGTGCCAAAGAGGGAGAGGCTCAGAAGCAGATGCAAGAGCGAAGCAGACACTCAGGCAGCAGGCGGGAGAGATTCTGCCCAGGCCCGTCCCTCTCCAAGTCAGGCTGCTGTCTCTATCCTCCTGATTCTCCACCCCGGCTCTGCTTAAGCTCCTCAAGAGTGTTCTGTTATCTGCTAACAACAGAGTCCTGATGAATGAGGACGACATCACCCACTCCTCCCACCCCTACTCTCACTGCATCACTGACTTCCTCTGAACCCCAGCTCCCACCATTTAAGGCAGAGACTTAGATGCTCCCCGAGGATGAGTGATGCCTCATTTGCCTCTTGGAGGAGCCACCAAAAGTTCCCTTTTCTACAGCACTTGGACCCCAGGAGCTACACTGACAACAGTAGCTAATATTGAGCTATGACACACACATGGTCTAGGCCTTTGTCCATCACGTCCACACACACAGAACATACACACCTTGATAGCTTCCTTTATCTCATAAGCATCAAAGAGGACAGGGGTCTTCATCAGGGCTAAGATTGTCTTCTCAAAGTTTCCTGACAGTTCAGATTTCAGATCTTTGATCAAATCCTAATTGGACATTTAGAAAAACAAAAAAACCTATTTTGAGAATCCACAGGAGGTGACCAATAGGGAACAATATCCCAGATCCAGCAGCATTTACAGAAAAGACAAACCTCAGGCCCCAGACTGACCTGCAGAATTGCAACCTGCATTTGAACCAGATTCCCAGGGAACTCACAGCCCATTAAAATAGGAGAGACACTAGGACAGAGCACTGGCCCACATGCACTAACCTCTATGTACTCAATGGTTATTTTTCTATTAATAAGATCCAAAAGCCCCCAAATTCAAACTTCTATATGTTCAGTACTTAAAGCCTCTTCTTTCAAAGAGAAATAACTTGCCCATGGTCTCGGTGAGTCATGGCAGAACCAGGATAGAACCCAGATCCCTGGGCACCTCTCAGCAAACTTCAGTACCCTGTGGACTCTGGGATTTCTACTTCAGAGCATCCTTTGCCTCTAGAAGATGTCATCAGTTGAGAGCCACCAAGAAACGCCCTAACATGCCTTACAGTCCATCTAGGAGATCCAGGTCCCGGGGAAAAGCAGGAGTAGGCTGCACCTATCAGGAGGATATGCCCTGATTCAGGAAAGAACCCATGACCGTCCCTGCTGGTCCCAGGAACCAACACTCACCTTCCCATATGCTGTCTTGAAGGACAGGAGGATCTGCTGCCGTTGCTTGTTGGAGCGACTACCCAGGCAGTCAATGATGGCCTGCTCGTCAGTCCCTGGTGGAAGGAGAGGTGGGAGTGGGCGTGAGGTCACAGCGATGCTCTGTGGCTGGAGACTTTCTTGGCCTGGGTCCTCCAATTCCGCTGACCATCCGCAATACATCCCCATATCCACACTCTCTCTCTAACCCAGGGGCCAGGCTGCCTCCACCCAGCGACCCCAGCCCACAGAGCCACTTTGTGACTGCCGAGGGAGTCGGGGGAGGCAGCTGGGACTTGTGCCACCCAAGGTCTCTCACCAAAGCCCTTCATGGCCTTCCGCAGGACCTCAGCGTCTCGCAGGGGGTCAAAGCCAGATGCATCTGTGATGGTGCCTCGGTTTCCAAACTATTCAGACAGACAGACAGACAGACAGTAAGATGCTGCATTTCCTAGACGTGAGACTGCCTGCCCCAGACTCTGGAAATGACCTCTCTTCTACAAGTTGAGGTACCTGAAGGAGCCTGCAGTTGACAGCACAGGGGACTCAACAGAGTCGGCCTAATGTGACCACTGCCTCCCCTCGTGTCCTGGGACTGGAGCATCTGCCGGGCTCCCATGGCAAGGAGCCCACCTAGAGCTGAGTCCTGATGCTGGAGATCTACGCCATGCCCGGGTCCTCCAGGCCGGGGCTCTGGAGGAAGGGGAGGCCTCAGAACAGGGTCCTGGCCTCTCCTCAAGGCCTCAGCACCGCACATCGGGGCTCCCCTAACAGCCCTGCTTAGTCCACTCTCTGCACATCAGAAACAGGTGTTCCTCCGGGATGCCTTCAAGTGTCTAGCCTCCACGATGGTACCTGCAGACCGGCTACCCGCTGGATTCACTCTGGTTTCCTGGCACTGTGTTCTGGACTCTGTGACCTGCTTGCCTGCTGGACTTCTTCCTCAAATGGTGGCTACGCTCCAAGCACACTGGATTTTTCCTGCCTAACTCTCCCTTGATGGATGATCTAGGACACACTGGCTTTACCAGAGGAGATAAGCTGAGGGGAAGATGAGGGGAAGGCAGAGAGGCACGAGGCAGAGCAGGGCAGGGGTGGGGGATGTGTGGGTGTTGGGGAAGGAGGGCAATGGGCCCTCTCACTAAAAATAGCAGTCAACCACATTCCACTAGCCCTGTGCTTGGCTGGTTTGGCTGTGTAACCATGACAATGAATTCTAGGCTCTGCAAACATGAACTGCTCTCCAAAATGAGCCAAGAGCAATCCTGAAAGAACCGCCAACAATTTTCCACACTCAGAGGGGCTGGTTTTGAGTCTGGGAGGGCACATCCAGAGATTAAAGACTAAGAGCCACTGGGCAAAGGCCTTTTGAGACAGTTCTCACAAAGCCCAGGCAGTCAATACTACAAGAGGAACGACGAGTACCTGGAGCGTTCAGACCCGCCTCGCACAAGGACCCTCTAACCAAGCTGGGACAAACAGGGCGGCTCCCTGGGCCCTCAGGGGTGCAAGCAGGGGTGGGGAGTCTGTGAGAAAGTGATGCTCTGAAAACCACAAGTCAGAGCTAGAGGACTGAGCCCTCCCCCGTCCCTGCTCGGGGACACGAGGCCACGTGTCTCAGGCCCTTAGAGCCAGGCTGGACAGGCAGTAGCACAGGGTCGGCACCTACCTGGGCTGGGGACACGGCAGGGGTGACAGTCCCAGAACCCGAGTACCCTGGATAGCTCGGCGCCGGATGCTGCCCAGGAGGTGGCACTGGTGACTGTCCAGGGTAGGTCATGGGCGGCTGTCCAGGGTAGGCCCCTGGGGGCTGCTGTCCAGGGGGCAACATGGGCTGGCCTGGCACAGGGGCCCCTGGGTATGGCGGATATGAAGGCATCCCAGAGGGTGGGTTTCCTCCAGGGGGCGGGTACATTCCATATGAAGGAACAGGCTGCTGGGCAGGAGGGGGCTGCCCGAAACTCCCCGGGGGAACTGGAGGGTAACCACCCCCAGGGGCCCCTGGGTACAGGTTTGGCACGTTGGCTCCTCCAAACGTCCCGGCCATGTTGGCTGCCTGAAAGTCCACAAAGCAGAGCCTTAGACTAACAGCCCTGGAGAGGTAAGACCACACTCCGTCCATCCCTCTACCCTTCCCCACCCTGAGCCCTGCAGCGGGAGCCCCGGAGCCACACTCGGATAAAGCTGACTCTGAGCACCACCAGCTTCTCAGCAGGGCTACCGAGCCCAGCCCCTGTCCCACGTGACCCCGCCTGCACCACTGGCCCCTTACCCTGCCTGGGCACCAAAGCGCCCACCCTCGCTTTGACACCACACCACTTATGCTACTGTCTGTCTCCTCCCAGGGGCTGGCAGGTACTCCTAGGCTGGGGTTTTCTATCCCCAGCACCTACCATGGGTCTGGTGCAAATCAGACTATGCAGTGGTTGCACTGTTTACACTGAGCATGCGTTTATCTTTAGATTATAAAATACACCATTTTATAAGCAAATCGAAAGTAGCATGCCTGCCTGTGTTACCAGGCACCTGCCCCCAGGCCCAACCAGGACAGTCATCGCATGTACGAACACGGACAACACACGCCTGCATCCGGTCACACGTGCATCACACACACACACGCCCCCTCACCCTCCTCCCGTCCCTGTGCTGAGCGCATACAGAAGGTGCTCAGTGCATATTCCTCACCCCCACCCAACCCCCCAGCGCTGAAAGGAACCTGGAAGACCACGCAGCCCAACACACTCCCCCACCCCTCACTTTATTGTCAAGAAAAACGAGATGCACAAAGGGACGGTGAACTGTCGAGCCTTGATGGAAACCCTTCTGTCCTAAGATACAGTGCGACACCCTCGGTGCCCACAGGTAAACACACACCCCTCTGACACCACGGAAGCCAGCAGCCTTTCCCCCTCTGGCCCCACGAGAGTGGCCCCCCCGGGGCGGCCCAGTGGGCAGGCTGGACTCACCACTCCTGAGAGGTAGTCCTGGTTGAACTGCCCTGCGTAGTTGGCCACATTATCCAGCCCAATGGGGGGCATGGTGGGTGGCGGGTAGCCAGCACCTCCCCAGGCACCGCCACCTGAAAGCAACACGGAGTCCATCAGCCCCCCGATCACCCGCCAAGAGGACAAGGCAGAGACATCAAGCTCCGAGGCAGGCAGAGAGGAGGCCAAGCAGAGCCTTGGGCAGTCCTATAGGCCACAGTGAAAACACTCAGGCAACAGAGTCTAGCCTGATCCTGCTGCCAGAGAAGAGAAGAAGGAACCTGCCCCACCTTTGGGGGAGAGTAAGGCACCACTCAGCAAACACTCCCAAGACTCTCCGTGGGGTATTAAAGCAGGAGGGCCAAGGGCAGACCTGCCCTCCTGGGCTCACCACCACGGACCAGGAGTACAGACAGGTCACTCAGGGAGGCTGTGCCGAGCCCAGCAGAGTGCGGCTCTCAGGGAGCACTCCGAGCCCACAGTGATGGGAAAGCACAGCGGCTGGGGTGGGCTGGCCTGCTGATCTGGCTGTGTGCTGTCACCACGTGTCTGTGAGAGGCAGTGAGAAGCAGGATGACGGGACAGAGGCAGACAGGGCCTGGCTGTCGGGAGGAGCCGGGGAACAGCAGTAACGAGTCCCAGCTCTGACACCAGCAGGACCAGGGCATGCGCCCTGAGCGAGCACGCAGCCATCCTGGCTCAGCCTCCCCGTGTGAAGCGAGGGTAGCAGGGGATGGCCTCAATGGCTTCGAGGAGGATCAGGAGAGTCTCTGCCAGGCCAGGCTTAGCTGGGAGCCCGGCGAGTGTCCGTGTGTGACAGCCCTCACGAGCAGCCTGTCAGAAGCAGCCCTGTCCACGGCAGCGAAAAGGCGCTGGGGGCCTCCAGCGCGGCCTTCCAGCTCCGGGACACCCAGGACAGAGCCTCCCCGGAGTCACCTGCCAGTTCCCGCGCCTCCTGCTCAGGTGCGGACAAGGTGGTAGTGCTGGGGCAGAGGTACCTGACAAGAAAGGAACCTGGAAGACCACGCAGCCCAACACACTCCCCCACCCCTCACTTTATTGTCAAGAAAAACGAGATGCACAAAGGGACGGTGAACTGTCGAGCCTTGATGGAAACCCTTCTGTCCTAAGATACAGTGCGACACCCTCGGTGCCCACAGGTAAACACACACCCCTCTGACACCACGGAAGCCAGCAGCCTTTCCCCCTCTGGCCCCACGAGAGTGGCCCCCCCGGGGCGGCCCAGTGGGCAGGCTGGACTCACCACTCCTGAGAGGTAGTCCTGGTTGAACTGCCCTGCGTAGTTGGCCACATTATCCAGCCCAATGGGGGGCATGGTGGGTGGCGGGTAGCCAGCACCTCCCCAGGCACCGCCACCTGAAAGCAACACGGAGTCCATCAGCCCCCCGATCACCCGCCAAGAGGACAAGGCAGAGACATCAAGCTCCGAGGCAGGCAGAGAGGAGGCCAAGCAGAGCCTTGGGCAGTCCTATAGGCCACAGTGAAAACACTCAGGCAACAGAGTCTAGCCTGATCCTGCTGCCAGAGAAGAGAAGAAGGAACCTGCCCCACCTTTGGGGGAGAGTAAGGCACCACTCAGCAAACACTCCCAAGACTCTCCGTGGGGTATTAAAGCAGGAGGGCCAAGGGCAGACCTGCCCTCCTGGGCTCACCACCACGGACCAGGAGTACAGACAGGTCACTCAGGGAGGCTGTGCCGAGCCCAGCAGAGTGCGGCTCTCAGGGAGCACTCCGAGCCCACAGTGATGGGAAAGCACAGCGGCTGGGGTGGGCTGGCCTGCTGATCTGGCTGTGTGCTGTCACCACGTGTCTGTGAGAGGCAGTGAGAAGCAGGATGACGGGACAGAGGCAGACAGGGCCTGGCTGTCGGGAGGAGCCGGGGAACAGCAGTAACGAGTCCCAGCTCTGACACCAGCAGGACCAGGGCATGCGCCCTGAGCGAGCACGCAGCCATCCTGGCTCAGCCTCCCCGTGTGAAGCGAGGGTAGCAGGGGATGGCCTCAATGGCTTCGAGGAGGATCAGGAGAGTCTCTGCCAGGCCAGGCTTAGCTGGGAGCCCGGCGAGTGTCCGTGTGTGACAGCCCTCACGAGCAGCCTGTCAGAAGCAGCCCTGTCCACGGCAGCGAAAAGGCGCTGGGGGCCTCCAGCGCGGCCTTCCAGCTCCGGGACACCCAGGACAGAGCCTCCCCGGAGTCACCTGCCAGTTCCCGCGCCTCCTGCTCAGGTGCGGACAAGGTGGTAGTGCTGGGGCAGAGGTACCTGACAGGCTGGCGCAGCCGCCCCGCTACGGGCCCACAGCAGCAGCTGCAGAGCAGCACAGGCCTCGGCGACCCCTCCCGCCCTGCGCGCAGGGGCCCGCTGCTGGGAGCGCATGCACCATGCACACGGGGCAGGGGGAGCGACGGGGCGCCCATCAGCGCGGTGCTCCAAAGGATGCCGTGCCAGAGCCTCCACCGGCTATCGCGGCCTGTCTGGGCCAGCCCCATGATGGAGACGCCTGAATTCATTTGCAAAGGAGGAAACTGAGTCTCAGAGAACGGAACATGTCTGTTTGTTCCTATCAGCTAATAAGGCAAGAGCCTGGGGCCTGGCCTCATCCTGGCTTTTCAGAAGTGGCTTCAAACCCTGGCCTCGCCTGGCCCCAGGATCTAAGCTCTTCTCTAGCCCCTTCCCATCTGGCTGTACTGTGTGGGTATGAAGGAAGCAAAGAAATGACTAGAAAGCACCATCACTCCTCCCCTCTCCATGCCTAGACCCTCTGAAGAGAGGGCAATCCCTCCCCCACAGGCCCCAGACCTTCTTACCTGGTGCAGCTGGTGGGTAGCCACCTGTGGGCGGGGGGTAGCCTGGGTAGCTCATGGCTAGATCTGAAAAGAAAGAGGAAAGTGTGCTCAAGCTCGGCCAGGGAGGGGCTCCCATTAGCTTTACTGGAGAGCAGCGACACCCACAAGCCAGCCCCAGCAGGAGGAGCCCCATCAGGCCTGACCCGGGGTGGGGCACCCAGCTCACCCTTTACTTACAGGGCCCCTGCCAGAAACAGCAATCGGGGCATTACAGGATCCGCCCCACGAGCTGCTGAGTTCCCTTGAAAACCGCTTTCACCCAGGCTCTACTCCCGCCTGTGCTGACAAGGGATGCTGCAAGTGTGACTCTGTTCTCCCGTCTCTTTCTCAGGGGCCAGGTCTATCTGCCTGGATCTTCTTTATCACCGTCCATCCAGCATCAGGGAAAGCCCGCGCTCCCATCTCCCTGCGCCCAACCTGCAGACCCTGAGCGATCCACAGCGGGCTCCAAATTGCATCTGCCCCAAACTACACTTTTTGTTCTCCAGCCTCTGGTTCACCTGGCAAGGGAATCCCCGGGTGTGGGATAACCACTCCCCAAAATAAGGAGAGCCCTCAGGAGGGCTCATCTGATCAAGCGAGGCAGTGCCACCCTGTCCCTACAGATGGAACTCAGAAAGGGCAAGCGACTTGCAGGCCGGCAGTAAGGGAAGGAGCCAGGCCCGGGACCTAAATCCTTGGTGATGGTGGGAGACCTGTCCTCACAAACCCCTCTGTACAGACCCCTCTGCCGCGCCTCACACTAGAGGAGCTGCCCAGAGGGACACAAGCTGCTGTGATGTCACCGTCTCCGACCATCAGGAAACCTGCTTACTCTCGCCAATCAGTGGCTATTGCAATTTAAGAGGCACCCAAGGACCAGTGAAAGTGAGGAAACCTGTAGGCTTCCTTAACAATCACACCCGCTGAGCCCAGGGGAGCAGCTCCTCCTTGCACGCCAGGCCCCAAGCTAGTTCTCAAACTGCAGTGTGTGTCAGAACCCACCTGGAGGGCTTGTTAAACACACTGCTGGGCTCCACCCGCAGGGTTTGAGTCAGTAGAGTCAGAATTCGTATTTTCAACTAGTTCCCAGGAGATGTTACTGGTCCAGGAACTCTGAAAAACACCTCTCTAGACACCATTACCCACCTACGAACTTCTGGGCCGCCCTTCACAGCTGTGCTGGAGAACCGCGCACGCTGTTTTGAAGGAAGGTGAAGGGCTTCCTCAAGGTGCCACCGGTTCCCGTGAGTCTGGTTCTCGGCCCTCGGGGCACGGTAATTTATCTGGGTCAGTGGGTCCACGGGTGACCGCAATGGGAGGCCAGATGGTGGCCTAGTGACCCTGCAGAGAGCGAGAATTGGCGACCTGTGGTGCGGGCCAAAGCCCTTTGCCCAAGCACGCTGCGCTGCGGCGACAGCTCCCCAGGGGGGCTGCTTCAGTCTGAGCCCTCTGCCAGAACCCTGAGGCCTCGCTGGTGAGCCCACACCCTGGGGATCTGAACGCTGGATGGGCCAGGAGCCTCCTCACGGAATAACGAGGAGCCACCCATCGGAAAACCAGAGGAGCTGCAGTCCTGTTCGTGACACCGTTCTCCCTGGAGACCACCTTCCGGAGGAGTGAGCCTGGAGGCCTCCCCCACAGCGGGATGGGAAAACAGCAGAGGAGCCGGACACTGCCCTGTTCCCCACATCAAAGTAAAATGTCAGCCAGACCTAAGCGTCAGACTTCAGAAGTAGCTCTCAACCCCAAAGATAAAATTAAGTTTCTGTGTAAGACAGAAATAAGGAAAATAACATAAAGTCAAGAGAAAGGACAAATTTAAGAAAAACGTTTTATGGTAAGAAAAAGACCAATAACCTTTACAGAAACTCCAATGATGCAAACTACGACACCAAAGGAACACCAGCTGCTCCCCCTCACTGACAGGGCGCGGCGCGCCGAGTGAAAGCGCAGAGGTGCTGAAATTAAAAGCGACAAGGTCTTTGACTCAAACTCTACTTCTGGAAATCTGTTTCCGAGATGCACTTATCTGTGATATTTACTACAACAACGACCAGAAGGAATCCCTAAATACCCACCTGCAAGAGGCTGGTTAAAGAAATCACAACAGAGCCATACAAGGGATACTCTGAATATTACATTCATGTATCTATATACTATATTATACACTTCAGAATCAGCCAGCTCTATGAGTGGCGATTTGAAATGATCACCATTGTTAATGAAGGTGTAGTGCTGGGTGTATGCTAACTTAAAAATAAGAAAATGTACAAATTTAGTGCTGAACACACAAACACACACACCCTACAATCCCTGGGATGGTAAACAAGGAATTGGGTAGCACTGATTGCCTCTGGAGGGGAAACTGGAATAGAAATGAAATTCACTGCTTATATTTGCATTTCTGGCCCCATGCATGTGTGCCTATTAAAAATACAACTTTAAAAAAGGCTCAATTCAGGTAGGGCTTTCTGAGCTCACTTGAGGTTGTGGCTGTTCCTCCAAGATTCAAATAACTCACACAGGGTCCATTCAGCACAAGGCAGCCCGGCTCTGAGCCTGGGGTTGGGATTATTACATAAATACACCAGGGAACTTGGACCTGGAGGGACTGCTAGAGTTCCCACCTGGGGCCAGGCCACAGGCCAGCCTCAGCCACTCACAGGGTGATGGTGCTCATTCCCCGAGCTCCCAGACGATGAGCTCTGCCCTGGAGGGCCCCACAGGCCGGGTCTCATCCCACACCCAAGGAATAGTCCTTCCTCCCACACGCCCTGGCTTCCCCTCTCCCCAAAAGCCCACCTCCAGTCTTCCCATCTTCTGAAAGAACAGCCTCATTTTCTTCCCACCATTTCCTGCCCGAAGCAGTTCCACGTCTGTGGCCCACTCCCTTCTCATTCGCAGAGCTTCCCCGGGAAGCAAAGGCTCCAGGTATGGTGTGGAGAGCCCACGGCAGTAGCTCCCCAGCCTCCCTGGACTGGTAACGCTTGCATGTTCTGGACAATGGAGACAGGGTGCTGATTCCTGTTAAATTTCCCCCTCCATTCTACCCGTTGCTCCAGCCTACAAGTTCTCCTGCAACCCAGGCCAGTATCAAGCATCTTAGCACTCTCTCTCAGCTTTCTTTCATATTCATTGGTTGGGAAAACATGGCATTTGCGTTCTTCCCAGTGAGTGACACTGAAAGGGCGCTCCTACACTGTTGCTACCAACCTCTCCCCACCCAGGACCACGCAATCAGTTATTGGACCACCTAACTCTACCACAGCCCGATCGACACCCGTTTCCTCATCTAGTTCACGACAGTGGGAAGAGGGCCTCCGTCAAATGAGGATTCTAACACATCTCTCCCCATCCCCCACCCGCCTAGAGTGCTCCAGCTTCTCCGTCTAGGAATCTCCAGGACAAAAGCAAAGGCAGCCAGAGAGCCTGGGTCGACCTTCGGAGGCCCAGTCCTCACTCCCAGTGCCCTGACTCGCCCCTTCCCAACGAGCACATGTCCTAGGAGAGCCCAGGATCAGCAGGCAACTCTTAGACTCCCAACATCTACAGTCTTCCCCTCACCTTTTGAAAAGAATTTTACTTATTTATTTTTGGTCGTGTTGGGCCTTTGCTGCTGAGCAGGCTTTTCTCATCATGGCGAGCAGAAGCTACTCTCCACTGCAGTGTGTCGGCTTCTTGTTGCGCTGGCCTCTTGTTGTGGAGCACGGGCTCCAGGGCGCACGGGCTTCAGTAGCTGCGCACGTGGGCTTAGCAGTCAGCAGCTTCCAGGCTCTGGAGCACAGGCTCAATAGCTGTGGCGCAGGGACGGGCTTTGTTGCTCCAGGGCATGTGGGAGCCTCCCGGATTAGGGATTCAACCCATGTCTCTTGACTGGCAGGTGGATTCTTTACTACTGAGCCACCAGGGAAGCCCCCGCTTTTTGTGAAAATTAGGAAATTTGCTTATGGCCCAGTCTTTACATACTCTGGCCTCCACTTTTTCTCAAGAGGCCACCAGCAGGGTCCACTGCCCTTGGCAAAGTTAGTCTAGCACCCGGGGTACCATATGCGGCTCAGAGGGGAGTTTGGGCAGGGCATAGTGGCAGGGGCGGTTGGGGGAGAACCTCACCTTCCCCTCCACTCTGTCCAGCCCTCACTCTGCACACAGAAGGTAACACAGTGATTACAGTCCTGCAGATCTGCTTTCTCTTGGGAACTACAAACATCACACCTTCCATGCTGACCAATGCCTTCCTCCTACTTCTGCCCTTCAACGAAGAAGAAAGGTGCCTGAGTGGGATGCTTCACAGAGTGGACAAGCCGGGATTCTGACAGGCCAGGCACATCCCTGTTCCGTGCCGGCTCTCATCAGGGCACTCTGTCTTGGGACTCACTGGAGAGGGCCTCCAGGTGCCGCAGGCAGCTGGCCTCTTCCGGGACTAATCCAGCTCCTAGACGCCAGCCTCTGGGGAACTTTCAGTCTCAAGTACTGCCTCTCAAGATGCAGCACAAATACCACCCTTCCCTTCCTTCCTCACTGGGACCACCTACCTGCAGCTGTGCACCCAGTTTCATCCAGCCGTGGCCTTCTCTGGCTAAACTAGGGCTTCTCATGCTTCAGGCTGCAAAACAATCACCTGCTGGACTTGTTCTAACCCAGACTGTCAGGTCCTGGCCCCACAGTCTCTGCAGGGTGGGTTTGGGAACTGGCCCCAAAATGCTGCTGGACTCTGGACCAGTTTCTGCAGCACTGCTTCCTCATGCATGAGAATCACCTGGACAGCTTGCTAAAAATAAAAATGCCCGGGCCTTGGCTCCAGTCATTCTGGGCACTTCAGTCTGGGACGGTCCAGGGAATGTGAAATATAAACAAGCACCCTATCCCCATCTCCAGGGATTCTGATGTAATTGATTCTGCACTCCACAATCTAGGAAACGCTTTTTCCTTTAAGGTACTTGGACACTTTCTAGCTTATTCTATCTAGTCTTTATTCCCAGCAGTAGGTAAACTCTGAGGATAAACACCTGAGATCTGAGCCTCCCAGGGTCCCTTGAGACCAAGCCTCAGCTTACTTGGTGAGTGTTGAAAGTAGACAGCAGGTACATAGGGGGCTTCTCGGGGCCTATAAAGTGGCTTGTTCCCTAAAACTGTGTACATGTACACAAGAATACCACATTTCAAGGATTCCACAAGAGTAGGCACCAAGAGTCCTCAAACACAGCAATCTAGACCACTGTATTAGAAGAGGCAAAATTACCCAGAACAAGTGGTCCCTCACTACCCTGACCTAGTCACCGCCCCCCATAATGGAGAGCCTTGTCGCTCCCCCACCTCAAGAGTGGGAGATGGAGATATATGGTAGGCTGGCTGTGCTCTGTGCACACAGTCTCGTGTCCTGCCTGACTTCCAGTAATGTGGAGGAAGAAGGATGGTGGCAGGGCCCTGCATGCCTGGCACAAGGATCACGCAGTGTCCTCCCCAGAGAGCCAGGGTTGCAGCAGGCTAACACTCAGAGGAGGCAGAAACCTGGAGCTCTTCCTGGGCCAGAAGTCACATGCTATGAGACCTCCCGCCCAACGCCCAGCAGCAAACCAAGAGGGCCTGGACTAGAGTGCATGCTTTGTTGGGACAGCCCCTTCCCAGTCTGGGGGCTACAGTATTTATTTGTGTGTTAGTTCATTAATATTAAATCTTCAATCTGTTTTTATGCAAAAATTTAAATGTAGAGCTTACACCATACAGTTCAGATGATCCCTGCTGGTTTCTTTTTAAAAATCAAAGGAAGGGAAGACAAACTACAGAATGGGAGGAAACATTTAAAAAGACACATTTGATAAAGGACTGTTATCCAAAATATAAAAACAATTCTTTAAAACTCAACAGTGTGTATATCTGAAACTAACACAACACTGTAAATCAACTATACTTCAATTTTTTTAAAAAAGAACTCAATTAAAAAATGGGCAAAAGATCTAAACAGATACTGTCCCCAAAAATACATAAACATGGCAAAAAAAATATGAAAAGATGCTCACATCATACAGCCTTAGGGAAGTGCAAATTAAAATAACAATGAAATACCACCCCACACCTATTAGAATGGCCTAAATGCAAAACACCGATGACACCAAATGCTGATGAGGGTGTGAAGCAACAGAAACTCATTCACTGCTGCTGGAAATGCAGAATGGTACAGCCACTTTGGAAGGCAGTAGGGCAGTTTCTTACACCCTAAACGTACTCTCAGCTTACGATCTAGCAATAGCACTCCGTGGTATTTACCCAAAGGGGCTGAAAATACATGTGCACACAAAAACCTGTACATGGATATTTACAGCTGCTTTCTTCATAACTGCCAAAACTTGGAAGCAACCAAAATGCCTTCAGAAGGTGAATGGATAAACTGTCGTACATCCAGACCATGGAATGTTATTCAGCAGTAAAAGAAATGAGCTGCAAGCCATGAAGAGACAAGGAGGAACCTTAAATGCATATTACTAAGAGACAAAAAGCCAGCCTGAAACGGTTATGTCCTGCACAATTCCAACCATACGTTATTCTGAAAGAGGTAAAACTAAGGAGAAGTTAAAAAATCAGTGATTACCAGGAGTTAGTGAAAGGAAGGCATGAACAGGCAGAGCACCGAAGATTTTTAAGACATGAAGCTCTTCTGTATGATACTAAAACAGCAGATAGATGGGTCAAAACCCACAGAATGTACAACACTAAGAGTGAATGCTACCAATAACCACGGACTTTGGGCGATAATGGTATGTCAATACAGGGTCATCATCTCTGACTCTGATATGAGACACTGATAGTGGGAGAGGTGGTGCTGTGAGCCTAAAGCTGCTCTATAAATTAAGTTGCAATTAAAAATAAAAAATAGGGCTTCCCTCGTGGCTCAGTGGTAAAGAATCCTGTTGTTCCGCCTGCCAATGCAGAAGACATGGCTTGGGTCCCTGATCCGGAAAGATCCCACATGCCGTGGAACAACGAAGCCTGAGTGCTACGGGTATTGAGCCTGTGCTCTAGAGCCCGGAAACTGCAACCACGGAGCCCGCATGCCACAGCTACTGAAGCCTGCACGCTCTAGAGCCCACGCTCCTCAACCACAAGGAACCGCCACAACAAGAAGCCCATGCACCGCAACTAGAGGGCAGCCTCCATCAGACGAAGCCAGAGAAGCGTCCGTGCAGCAGCAAAGACCTGGCACAGCCACAAATTAGCAAATGATTATTAAAAAGCAATAAAATGAATACAAACACACTGTACGGAAATTCAAACCAAGCAGAAAGGCACAAAGGGAAAAGCAAAATTCACTCTCCCCTCTAATCCCCTAACCAAAGGTCACCACTGAGCAGTCTCCAAAGTAAAATTCAAGACAAAACACACTTTCACAGACACACACAAAATGCAAATACATATATGTGTATATATAGTTTTTATGTGTTCATATATAGAGAGAGAGTTATGGAATTTTTAAAAAACAAAAAAGAAATTTATCTATCAACAGACTCTCACTCCAGCTCAAAGCGACGTCTGGGCAGGCTCTGGTGTAATTAGTCAACCACATGCCTCCCTGGCCCACTTCCTGTACCTGGCTGTTGGGAAAACAAACGGTAAGCCAGCCCTGAGCTGATCTGAGCAGCTCCTGACCACCACACACAGCTGGGAGGCAATGACCCAGAGCAGGGTACAAAAGGGGCCCAAAGCAAGACTATTTAAGGTAGTTCAGTTCAAAGAATCTCATATGGAAAAGAGCCCCAACCAGGACCTGGAGCCAGGCCCTCACCTCCGCAGACCTTGGCTGTGACAGGTGGCTTCACCTCTCAGGGCTCTTCCTAGTTGGACTTTACAGCTTCTAAAGGTGACACCTCTTCAGGTTTTCACCCCAATCCTAGACTTAAGTGAAAGTGAAAGTGAAGTCGCTCAGTCGTGTCAGACTCTTCGAGACCCCATGGACTGCAGCCCACCAGGCTCCTCTGTCCATGGGATTTTCCAGGCAAGAGTATTGGAGTGGGGTGCCATTGCCTTCTCCAATGCATGAAAGTGAAACATGAAAGCGAAGTCGCTCAGTCGTGTCCGACGCTCAGCGACCCCATGGACTGCAGCCAACCAGGTTCCTCCATCCATGGGATTTTCCAGGCAAGAGTACTGGAGTGGGGTGCCATTGCTTTCTCCGAATCCTAGACTTAGAGGCTCCCAAAATATCTATACTGGAAAGGAACTTGCAGTTTCCAACCACCTTGGTTTTGTAGCTAAAATATGCCAGGGACTCAGCTTACGCAAGTCACCAACACATGGGGAGAGGGTCCAAGGTGGAACCCCACCTTCCTGAGAGAGAGCAGAGCCTCTCTGCCTTCCTGAAACAGGGCTGTGTTACAAAACCTGTGACCACTGCAACCTGGGCTGGGCTGGTTTGTTTGGTGGTCCCAGTCTTGCCATTGATCACCTACTTTAAGACCTCTTTCTCCTCCAAGGGCAAAAGGAAGACAGTGCAGTAACTGCTTTGAACTGGGGTCAGCCAAGGTCAGTCCTCATGGCCAGGAGGTTCCAGAAACCCTCAGGTGCCTCAGCTCACACCACAGGCCTCTACCCATACCTAGAGGGAGGAGGGGAACGACGCCTGGTATAGCCAAGCTCTACCACACAGGCCCTCCAAGTTTCACTCAGATCTAGCCTGGTCCATCTCCAGCTCAGCCAAGCAGAAAAAGGCAGCATGATACAGAGCTCAGTGCTCCCTCAACCGCGTCCCCTGACACCAACTTATGTCTCCCGAGTGGGAATTTACCAGGTACCCACTTTAAAAAAGAGGCTAGTTGTCCAAAAACTTTGAAAACTGCTGCCTACTACATCCTCTTCCAGGAAAGTGCTAATTTTTGATAGCAGATTGAAGACTCTGAGAAGTCCTCTAATAGGTGCCTGGTTAACTTTACCCCTCAATTTCCCCAACTTACTAGACAACAATAATAGTTAACATTTATCAAACACTCGTTATGTACTAGGCCCTCTGTTAAGTGCTATACATGAAACTGAACTTTGCAGCAACTCCCTAAGACATATAACACTAAGATCATGACCTCTGTATCAGAGATAAGGAAACTGAGGTATGGAGAGATCACACAGCTTGCCCAAGGTCACAGCTAGTAAATGAAGAGCCAGGATTCAAACCCAGGCAGCCGAGCCCCAAAGTTCAGGATTTCACCCCTACACTGCACTTCCTCCAGGGCCCACAGCCCCAGAAACTACTATTTCAAAGACTGAAACTTTAAAAACACTGGCTGATGAAACATAATAGAATTAGGAAGCAGGACATTAGGTTTTACTGTGATCTCAGGCATTTCACTGAAGGCAGTCTAGAGTGGTGGGAGGAACATGAACTCTGATGTCCAAGTTCAAAACCCAGTTCTTCTGCACTGGGATGTGTGGTCTTGGGCAGGTTATTTAATACTCTGGGTCTCACTTTTCCACATCTGTAAAATGCAGATGGTAACAGTTTAATATCAAATATGTTCTCATTATATCATCGTGGAAGTGAAAGTTGCTCAGCCGTGTCTGACTCTTTGCGACCCCATGGACTATACAGAACCCATGGAATTCTCCAGGCCAGAATACTGGAGTGTGTAGCCGTTCTCCAGCGGGTCTTCCCAAACCAGGGATTGAACCCAGGTCTCCCGCACTGCAGGTGGATTCTTTACCAGCTGAGCCACCACGGAAGCCCAAGAATACTGGAGGGGGTAGTCTATCCCTTCTCCAGTGGATCTTCCTGACCCAGGAATCAAACAGGGTTTCCTGCATTACAGGCAGATTCTTTACCAGCTGAGCAACAGGGAAGCCCCCAAAAAGCTCTAGTCACTCAGTCATGTCCAACTCTTTGCAACCCCCTATAGTCCATGGAATTCTCCAGGCCAGAATACTGGTGTGGGTACCAGTTCCCTTCTCCAGATCTTTCCAACCCAGGGATCTAACCCAGGTCTCCTGCATGGCAGGCGAATTCTTTACCGGCTGAGTTACCAGGAAAGCCCTATATGTCACCTAACCTCTCACTCTATCAGTTTCCCTAAAATAGCAGGTTAGATTAGAGGATCCCAGAGGACCCTAGACCACTTGACAACACTCAGGATGAGAGATCTGGGGGCAGGGAGGGCATGCGGTGGAACACAAGAGCTTGGAGAGTCAGGACAGTGTGAAGAGCAGAGGGCGGGGGGTGGGGGCGGTGCGGAGAGTAAAGTCTGCTGGTTCCTTCTCCACGCCAAGCCCAGAGCCTAGCAGCAGACCCTGGGTGGGGATGGCTGCACTGGATTTTCCAATCTCCCTAAGAAACCACCAACGGGAAACTGGCAATGTTTTCTTTCTATCCCCGCTGTAGGCCGGGGTGCCCAGGGCTTGGTCCAAACTCCATGAAAAGAGCTAGGGGTGAGGGGCATGGAGTTTCCCAGGTGATGCTAGTGGTAAAGAACCCATCTGCCAATGCAGGAGACATAAAAGAGGCAGGTTCGATCCCTGGGTCAGCAAGACCCCCTGGAGGAGGGCATGGCAACACGCTCCAGTATTCCTGCCAGGAGAATCCCATGGACAAAGGAATCTGGCGGGCTACAGTCCAAGGGCTGCAAAGAGTCGGACACGACTGAGTCGACTGAGCCCGCTCGCATGCAGGCACACAGGGGCCGGGGTGGGGGTGATGGAGGAGGAAGCACCTCTGAAAAGACCTTAAGAAGAAACCTGCCCTGGGAGGAGTCACTGGCAGACGCAGAGCCTCCGTCTGCACAAAGCTTCAGCCCTACCAGTGCCTAGGAGCCTGCTGCTGGATGCCCACTCCAGGCTCAGCCCTGGCAGAAACCATTTCTTCTGCTCTTAGGACCTTTCCAGACAGCGTCCTAGGAACTGAGAAAGAGGGAGCGAGGCAGGAGCAGACGCCTCCTCGGAAAGGCGTGCAGGCAGACACAGATTCGCAGGCGGCCTCTCTGCCACCCTCTGCACAGCACAGCCTTGGCCAACCTGGGTCTCTTCAGTTCATGGGAAGGGCCCCCTTTGACAGATGCCCGCACTAAACAGCTTCTGGAAGCGCCAACACTTAGTCAAATGCCAACCCTGATTCAGGATTTCTGAGGAGTGAAAAGTGGCCACAGAGGAAGCAGGTGAACCCAGATATGGTGTCAATATCTGGCAGACAACCAGGCTGTGACGGGAGATCAGGCTGAGGTCCCTGGAGTCACCAAGGTTCTTCTGACGGACACAATTTTCTGTCACAAAGGCAGTGACAGAAAATCCCCCCCATCCCCACCAACTTAAGTCCAAGGTGTGGCTCGGACCTTATTAGGAAATACCCCCTCCCCCAAAGGGAAATGGAGGTTTGTTTCTAAGTGCCTCTGGGGCTGGGGAGGCAGGCCTCTATCTGTCAGTTTCACCACTTCCGCATGCAGAAGCTGCTTGCAATTACACCGCCTGATCAGAATGGGCACCTCAGGATCAGGCAATTAAATCAAGGACAACTCCAAGAGTAAAGAAAGCCTCCTTGCTGTCCCCGACTTAGCTCTCAAGCCCCTCCATTTCCTGCAAAGTCCAACCCAAGAGTTGTTCCTCTAGAACCACCTGGGCCCACAGGGGTGCACCCTCCGAGCTCTGTGGAGGGTACTGTCTGCACAACAAAACCATCAGCAGCTCAGCTGGAAGGGAACTTGGGAAGATACTTCTCTGAATCCCTCCTTGGTCTGGGTGGGGAAAGGGAGGCTGGGCAGCTCGTGCAGGTCACGCGGCCTAAGCATCACCAACACTGGGTCTCGTAACATTCAACCCCAGGTCCTCTGCAGACTCTTCTACCACCTCCAATTACTCTCTCTTCCATCTGTGCATAACCCGCACTCCCCTATCGAGCCACAGACATCACAGGACAGTCGTAAGAGACTCCCCGGCTCTGTCATATGAACGTTACCCATGGCCCACACAGCCCTGATACCATCTTCTAACACGGCTGCCGGGCAACCGGGGTGAAAACACGGTCCAATGACAATAGTTCTAACACTTGCTGGCTGTGTGAGCTTGGCCATGTGGCTTGACCTTTCTGAGCCTTTCTCCTTAAAACCGCAGAAGGCACATTCATCTTACTATGTGGCCATGAGGGTCTGATGCACTGATACATGCATATAAAGCTATCCACCATGTACTTATTAGCACACAGTAGGTGCTCAGTTAATCTTAACTTACTCCCTAAGAAGCATTAGCTTGGTAGCTAGGGTCTAGGTCTTAACTTCACCATACGCTGTGTGACCTTTTCAGAACAACTTAACTTCTCTGAACATCTACGCTATCTGCAGAAATATGACCTGCCGACCTGCTTTGGTACTGCTGTGAGGACTGAGTGAAGTAAGAACAGGGAGGAGTTCTGTAAAATAGGGACCGTTTTCTGTGCTCTGTCACCAATTCAACCTGGGTTGTACCCTTCCAAGTGGCCAAAGAGGACAGGCTCTGAAGTTTGGAGTGGGGGGAAAGGGTCATCAAAGATCCTGAACAGACATCCATACCTATGTAGCACCTACTAGGTGTCCAGCCCACACAGCAAGGGGGGTTCCTAACCAATCGTTATGGCCACAGATGGTTCGAGACAAGGCTGGAAGGGAAAGAAAGGAGGGCTTTTCAAAGCCTATGATCAAGGCACCATGAAGTTTCTGGATTAGGTCTGTCAAAAATATCCCCAAAAGAGAGTTAGCATCCTGACCCCCCAAAATCTGTGACTATGTTGCCCTAAACGACAAAGGGGTTTGCAGACAGGCTACAAACCTTGAGATGCGGAACATACCCTAGATTATCCAGGCGGGCCTATGAGTCCTTTCCTAGCTATGGTAAGGATGAAAAGAAAGGATAAGGAGAAACAACGATGAAAAGAAATAAATAAGAAGCTTGAGAGGAATTCCATCCTCACAGGAAGGGTGCCAGAAGTCAAAGGGTGCAGATGGCCTCTAGAAGCTGGAGAAGACAAGGAAACAGATTCTCCTCCAGAGCTCCCAGAAAAGATGTAATCCTGCCAGCAAACACCAGGAGACCCGTGAGACAAAACTACAACAGAAAGGTCGTGCTAAAATGGGGCAGTCGCAGCAGCAAGCAGTAGGGCAGCTCCTCAAAAACCTGAACATATGGCCTAGCAATTCCATTTCTGTGAGTGTACCCAAAAGAACTGAAAGCACTGTCCACCAGTGTTCCCATGTTCACAGCAGTCATTATTCACAACAGTCAAAACAACCCAAACGTCCATCAACAGATGAAAGGATAAACACAACGTGGTACCTACACAACAAAACAGCATCTCGCCTTAAAAGGAAGGAAATTCTGACACATGCTGGAATATGGACGAATCCTGAGATAATTACGCTGAATGAAATACACCAGTCACTAAAGATATTCTATGATTCTGCTTATGTGAGGGGGCTTCCCAGGTGGCACCAGCGGCAAAGACTCCACCTGCCGATGCAGGAGACGCAAGAGACACAGGTTCAATCCCTGGGTTGGGAAGACCCCCAGAGAAGGAAATGGCAACCACTCCAGGATCTTGCCTGGGAAATCCCACGGGCAGAGAAGCCTGGCGGGCTACAGTCCAGCGGGTCACAGAGCTGGACACGCTGAAGGGACTGAGTGCGATGCGCCACTTAAGCAAGGTAAGCAGAGCAGTCTGATTCAGAGACGAAGTGAAACAGTGATGCCAGGAGCTGAGGGGAGACTGGATTGGCGGTTAATGTTTAATGTGGAGAGAGTTTGTTTGGGAAGATGAAAAATTTTGGAGACGGATGGTGGTGACAGTTGTACAATAATGCTTTCCAACTGTGGTGCTGGAAAAGACTCTTGAGAGTCCCTTGCACTGCAAGGAAATTAAACCAGTCAACCCTAAAGGAAATCAACCCTGAATATTCATTGGAAGGACTGTGGCTGAAGCTCCAATACTTCAGCCACCTAATGCAAAGAGCCGACTCATTGGAAAAGACTCTGATACTGGGAAAGACTAAAGGCAGAAGGAAAAGGTCACGACAGAGGATGAGATAGTTGGATGGCATCACCAACTCAGTGGACATGAATCTGAGCAAATTCGGGGAAATAGTGGAGGACAGAGAAGCCTGGTGTGCTGCAGTCTATGGGGTCTATGAAAGAGTCACAAAGAGTCAGACATGACTTAGTGACTGAACAAAAATAACAACTTAATAACACCAGACAGACACCTAAAAATGGTTATAAAAAAAAAGAAAAGGCAGTGTGGTATTAAGCCCCTAAATATGGATATGTTGCTACAGCAGCAATAGAAAGCAAGTTCATACAGAGACCACTGCTTCTTTCCTTCCCTCCAGATCCTTCCATGGTGTGCTCTTTGAAAAGGCTCCCTTTGTATAAGAGATCAGTGCACAGTTTGAACTTACTCAGCAGAAGCAGCAATAAACCCCCAAGACCACAGGAAAAACCATTCCACCAAGAAGGGAAGGCCCAGGTGCATGCGTCTCCTACATGTCTGGGAATAAGAGTTCACTCAATAAAGCTTTGCTTGCCTGTATTATCAGTCAATAGAGTCACCATGGTGAGACCTGGGGCTTGTGAGTAGGTTCTGTATGGCCAGCCAGACACACCCAGCCAGCCATGCAAATGCCCTGGGAGGGAAAATGTGGGCAGTGTGATGCTTGGGTGGGTGGGGTAGGTGAACACACCCAACCAGCCAGGACCAAGCAAATGGAATACCAGAGGTCATTCAGCCTAGAGATGACTCAGTTCATTCCTGCCCACCCAACCTTGACTCCTATTTCACAAATGGAGAAACTGACAACCAGAAAGGGGAAGTGACAGGGCAAGGTGACACAGCAAGACCCTCCCAGGGCTGGTTCAGGGCCCGTCCACCCCTGCCTCCAAGCCAGGGGCCCACCGTGCAAAGGCAGGACCGCAACCAGTCACTGATTTTTCACAGCATCTCTAGCTGGGGAGGCTCAGGTTTAATGGAGCCTGAAGCCTATATAATTTTAGGGGCCCTTTTTAAGATGCCAAAAACAGAACGCTTTTCTTTTTTTTTGCAAATTCTACAAAACCATATGACTTAGTAAATTGCCTGCCAGGGCCTCTCCCACAGCCTTGGAGAGACCACACGCAAATGACTAGGGTGTGGGGGTTGGGGGCTTCAACTAAGGACTGTATGCCCACCAGGCTCCTCTGTCCATGGAATTCTCCAGGCAAGGATAATGGAGTGGGTAGCCATTCCCTTCTCCAGGGATCTTCCCTACCCAGGAATGGAATCCAGGTCTCCTGCACTGCAGGCAGATTCTCTACCGTCTGAGCCTCCAGGAAGGCCCTAAGTTTCATTAGTTTCACACTGATTTTACCTCTGGGCTCAAAGAGGCACCCAATGCCGGGCCAGACTCCCCTGAGAACAGAGTTCTGGCCTGCACTAGGCTTTCCCGCTAGCTGGGGCTGCTGCGAAGTCACTTCAGTCGTGTCCGACTCAGTGCGACCCCATAGACGGCAGCCCACCAGGCTCCCCCATCCCTGGGATTCTCCAGGCAAGAATACTGGAGTGGGTTGCTATTTCCTTCTCCAATGTTTCAAAGTGAAAGTGAAGTTGCTCAATCATGTCTGACTCCTAGCGACCCCATGGACTGCAGCCTACAAGGCTCCTCCGTCCATGGGATTTTCCAGGCAAGAGTACTGGAGTGGGGTGCACTGCCTTATCCTTTAGCTGGAGAGATAAACACAAAAGAGTAGTCACAAAAACACTCACCAAGTGTGTAAGAGCCACTCCCAGGCAGAATGGAGATTAAGGTTGAGAATCAGGAAAGGGCTCTTTGGAAGCAGAGAGGATCCATGTTTAGGAAACCCACTTCTCTCTGATGGGCCCTGACGAACCCAAGGCTTCCCTGGGCATTTCTCCCTCATCTGTGAAATGAGTGAGGCTGCAAGGGGTCCATGATTGTCAACTTGTGCTGCCAAGACCTGGGGCTCTTTGGAGGTTCTGTAATTTTGTTGTGGGGAGGAGAGGGGCGGGGCTGCAACAGAGTCTCTCCAACTTAAATTTTGTTTTAAATAAAAAAAGAGGAGACTGGACACCAGGAGCCACGTGGCGGCACACAGGGCTGTGGCGGCTGCCCCTTCATCCAGGGATGCCTGCCTCGGCTGCCCACTGTCCCCACCAGGGCTGTCCCCATAGGCGCCTGTATTCGTAATGAAAGGCACAGATGCTCACCCAGGGCCCTGCTAGGTAACATGCGACCAACCACCTCACCTTCATATGCAAGTCAGTCACAGATCCGGTCACAACAAACTGAAGGAGAGCGGGGAGGACGAGACGAAACATCAAAAGGCAGCAGGGAGTCCCCGGGGCTTCTACAGACCTGGGGCCTGTTCAGATGCCTTTGGAAAGGCCTGGTCCCTTCAACCCTCAAAGACCGGAGAGAGTATCTATTTCAGCTCCAAATAGCGGAGGAGCCCGCCCTGCCTAGAAGCCCCAGAAACCTCTCCTTCAAATAGCACTTCTCAAGGGCGGCTCTTCTAATGGTGACCGAGTCCCCAGCCAGCCTTGTTCAGCTGGAAAATGAAAAGAAATCCCCACCAGAGCCTACAGATCACACTGGGGGAGGAGATGCTCTTTTAGATCTCAGCTGGGCCTGACTGATGTGCAGGTGGAACCCTAAGAGCTGCCAAGCAGCCCTGGGCTGCGCCATGGCAAGAGAACAGAAGGTCCCTGGAGGTCTCCACGTGACGGCAAGGCGTCAGGAAGTGCATGTCCATAGCTCAGTCAAGCCAGTACCTCCGCATTTTCCACCTTCAGAACTTCTGCTCAGTCACCTCTCTACCTAGTCTGTCCTCCTGTCTCCTTTGCTCCTCTGTCTGCCCTCCTTAAACCTAAGTGAATTCTGCCTTTTCCTTTAAGACAGATGGAGGCCCGTTTCTTTCAGGAAACCCACCCTGATCTCTCCACCCACAACGATTACCTCTCTTTCTGGAACTTACCAGCACTTGGCCTAAAATGTTTTCTATGTCCTCTAGTGTTCTAATAATACTCCCTCTTTCCAGTACCTAAGTCGCTTCAGTCGTATCTGATTCTCTGCGACCCTATGGATTGTAGCCCACCAGGCTCCTCTGTCCATGGGATTCTCCAGGCAAGAATACTGGAGTGGGTTGCCATTTCCTACTCGAGGAACACGTATCACTTCACCATGCGTCACCTCATTAACCTTCACAACGATCCTGCAAGATGGGTATCATCACCTCAGGCTCAGAGATGGTTCTTGACAAGCAAGGATCACACACCTGATGTGTGCCAGGGCCAGAATTATTTTGTTTAGGCCTCCCAGCGAGAGAGTCAGTCCGCGGCTGCAGGACAGGCCTCTTCTCTCCTTCTTCACCAGTTAGCAAGGGCAGGGCACCGCGAGGTTCCTGACAGGACACCAGTGGATCCTGACTCTCTCTTTCACACCCTGGTGGCACCTGTCCCAGTGACATCTTCGGTATGGAGGCTCCAGGAATCCTGGGGGCAGAGAGAACTCATCTAAAACATTCTTTCTCTCCCTCCTACGACAAGGCCGGACCTTGAGTGACGTAACAGGCGTCTGAACATTCCCGACTCTGCCGGGGTACTGCCTCACCTCCGAGGTGTGGGTCATGAGGTCACCAAGCCCCAGAAGCGATCAAGGGACCCCAGGACAGCACCCCACCAACCTAGACCACCCTTTCCCAAGCACTGAATGGAAAGATACAGAAGGTGCTCTTAGACATTCAACTCCCCCCCCCCACACCCATGAATCAAGAATAGCTGGAGCACACGTCAATCATTAGGCAAGCAGTGCCTCAACTCTGCCCCCCCACCGAAGGCTGGCACCTGGGGTGGCCCCACCTGGAGGAGCTCCGGGTACAGCAAGCTAGGAGAGTAGCCACGGGCCAGTGTCCAGGCCTGACCAAGGGGCTGAACGTGAGCAAGCAGGCTCAGAAAGACATCGCTGGGGAATAAAGTCAGTTCCCAGCGTGCTAGCTTTGGGATTACACAGGAATCCTACAACATCAGAGCTGGAAGGGGCCTTCAGGAGACCCTTTGACTCCACTGGCTTATTTTACTTAGGTGGGAGCCGAGGCCTGGAGAGCAAAGCCTTCCTGGGCTCTCCCCATTGGCTGGGGCGGGGCAAAGACTCGACTCATGTTTCTGGACCTCCCTGCCAGTGCATCCAGGCCCAGGCCAGCTCCCCTCCACTCACACTGCCGGGTTCTACTCCACCTTCCTGGGCTGGAGAATGGACTTGGCGATGTGAAGCCTATCCTGGGAAGACAGGATGAGAAGGTGACCCTGCTGCCTACAAATAAAGCCCCACGCCATCAAGTCACAGCGAAAGTGTCCTCTGCCCACAGAAGCCTCTGTGACGCGGCCTCTCCCCAGGTTCTTGCCTACAAGGTAACAAGAGCAGAGAACAGGCATTGGCAGCCGCTTGTGTTGACCTCTCTGGGGCATCAGGAGCTGCACTGACCATCAGCCCAACTCAGCTCAGGGTTCAAATGGCCTCTGTCCCCACGCTTTCCCAGAAATAAGTCACTGATGTGTTACACCTGGAGTTGAGGCAGGTCAGTCAGGAGAAGAAAGCACAGTAAGATACCCTCCATCCCAAAGCTGGGTCTTGGCGGGACACCTGTCCCCACATCCCTAGGGCCTCTAAGGTGGCTCCACATGCGGAAGGCTTGGCTGCCAAACCCGACCGCTGGGAATGGCCTGGAAGCAGTGACGACCCTCAGAGCCTCAGCAGAGCAGCAGCAGCAACCTGCCTGCTTAGTCGGCAGCCCACTGGCTCGGCCACTGCCTCCTCTGCACTGCCTGCTGGCCTGCCACTGCCATGAGACCCCGTTCTTATTTCCCAACCTGAGGAAGGCTGGCTTAGAAAATGGGAAAACTGACAAGCACAGCAGTAGTCTCAGACAGGACAGCAGTGGGTGGTGTTCCAGAAACTTCTGGTGGTCCCCCTCAACCATCTGCCCATCTCGCTTCCACAACAGAACACTACCAGCAGCCTGGCACACGGCAGCCGAGTTCTCAACACGGACTACGCTTCCGAGCTTCCGGGCGGCAAGGCAGGCCTCTGCCGGGAAGCCAGCTGTCCTGGGCCACGCGGGTAAGGGAAGCCAGAGCAGCGCTGTGGTCCCCAGACTGGCCGCAGCAGCACAACCTGCGTGCCGTCAGAAAGGACACTTCTCGGGCCTCACCAGAGACCCCCCCAAATCAGAGCCTTTAGCGATGGGGCCCAGGAATCTGTGTTTTAACAAACCTTCCAGATTGTTCTTAAAAGTGCTCAAGTCTGAGAACCAAAGCCCTGAAGAACGCCAGGAGCAACTGTGCCTAAGGAGTCTGGTGCCTGGACAACCTCATGGAACAGGCACTTTCTAACTCTGGACTCCAGTTTCTGGAGATAGAGGGAGAGAGAACCTCCTCTTAAATCATGGCCAGACCTGAATCCTGATGCAGGTGGGTGAGGAAGAGGAACGATGAGAAACTCAACCAAGACTGCAGAGAGTAGGAAAGAAACAACATCCAAGTGTAATAAACAGCAAACAGACAACAAGACGCAAGAAATACAATCGAGACTATGTGGCACGCAAGCAGTCTGAATTCTCTACAAAGACAGAAATGACCAAATGCGGTTTGTTGTGATTATCACTGCCTCCTGCCATCTCCCCTCAACCCCAGTCATGTACTGATTACAAGCGAAACACTAAAAAAAAAAGAAAGAAAAAGAAAAGTTGAAAATTAAGGCAAAGACCTGTTAGGTCAGCACGGAGAAAAACCAGAAGTGGAAATATTAATGTTAAAACCATGTTGAGAACTTTCCGATAACCCTGCCTCTGCAGACTTGAGGGCTTTTTCCAGCCACTTCTCAGCCATTTGCCTTTATCTGGAAACACAGGACTTGGAAAACTACTCACTAGGATTTCATGGTACAACAAGGCTTAGGCCATTCTAGTTCCAAGAAATAGTTTACATGACTTAAAACACAAGCACAGAAAAGACTGTAAAACTTGGGGCCCAAGCCTTTACAGCTGACATTTGGTCTTGGGACATTTTTGTGTACTATTTTGTCATATCCCTTGGGGAACAGAGAGTCTGTTTTGCTGCTGTAGATGAGGAAGGAAATGAAGGAAATATATCTGTGAGTGAGAGCCATCTACTTGGACCTATGGGATGGGGGAGGAACCAACTGCAAAGTCAGAGGTCCATCCCTGGGTTTTGCGAATTGACCTCCTTTTTTCCATCCCTCCTAAAACCTGGCTATCATGGGGGGCCACTGGGACAGACAAGAAGGGGGAGCTCACAGCCATCATGAGTCTAAGGGCAAGCAGAGCCAGCCTGATTACTGCCTACTCTGCATAAGCCTGAGTAGAAACTAAGCATGTGGCTTACCCCCTGCCTGACTGATGCTTGCTTCCAAATTTCTGAGCCTTTTACTTACTGTCCTATAAAATGCATTTAATTACTAACTTCAGGACTACAAAGAAGGAATTCTCCCAGATTATTGACAATATACACTCCTAAAATAGATAATATGGAATTTAAGGTCAAAGGTACAGAATAAGTAACAAATGACACAAGGTACAATCCCATGGATGGAGGAGCCTGGTGGGCTGCAGTCCATGGGGTCGCTAAGAGTCAGATACGACTGGAGCGACTTCCTTTTCACTTTTCACTTTCATGCATTGGAGAAGGAAATGGCAACCCACTCCAGTGTTCTTGCTTGGAGAATCCCAGGGATGGGGGAGCCTGGTGACCTGCAGTCCATGGGGTCGCTAAGAGTCGGCTGAGCACTTCCTTTTCGCTTTCATGCACTGGAGAAGGAAATCGCAACCCACTCCAGTGTTCTTGCCTGGAGAATCCCAGGGATGGGGGAGCCTGGTGGGCTGCCATCTATGGGGTCGCACAGAGTCGGATACGACTGACGCGACTTAGCAGCAGCAACAATCCACAAAGATAAGCTTGATAAAGCTGTATACACCAAACATGCACGCCAAATTCACAAATTCAGAGCAAATGTAAGTCAAGTTTGACTCAAAAGAAAAAAAAGATTCAATAAGCAAGGATGCAGAGGGCACCCTCGAGATCACAGAAATATCTGATGTCTGTGTGCCACAGAGAATACGTGTCATGAAAGCTTTTCAGGTTGATCATGTAGCTGGCCACAAAGAAGATCTTAATACAGCCCCACAAGAGATTCTGCTGAGCACCTTCACTCAACAGAACTGTGTCTGTATGCTCAGTTGCGTCAACTCTGCGACCCATGGACTGCGGCCCGCCAGGCTACTCTGTCCATGGAATTTTCCAGGGAAGAATACTAGAGCAGGCTGCCATTTCATACAGGGAATCTTCCCGATCCAGGGATTAAACATGCATCTCTCCCATCTCCTGCATTGGCAGCTGAACCACCGAGGAAGCCAAGAGAACTAGCAGCCAACATTAAAATATGATCAAATTGCCCCAAAACTTCCTCAGAAATTAAAGATGCTGCCTTCTAAAAAGTCCTTGGATCAGAACTGATCTACTGATCTAAAGAGTACCAGCAAGCAATGGAAAGATGAGCATTTCACATAAAAGCCCACTGGCTAGACTGGTACTCAGAAGAAAATGCTGAGCTCTACATAATTTTTAAATTAAAAAACTAAAAATAAATGAACCAATTTAGACGTGAAAACTAGAGCAATGAAATAAGCAAAAAGAAATGAGTAATAATAAATGTTGAAATTAATGACCAAAAAAGTAGAAAGAATTTTTTTAATATTTACAAATAATTTCCAAATTATATAACATATTTTATGAGATATATACCTCCAGCATATCCAATTAGAATCCTATTCTTAGTATCAATGAAGACATTCTATATCACAAGGCCTGTAATCTGTCCTTGATTTGGAAGACTTAATATTATAAAGCATTAACTCTTCCTTATAAAGATTCCTACCGGTGGCTCAGTGGTAAAGAATTTGCCTGCAATGCAGGAGACCCAGGTTTGATCTCTGGGTCAGGAAGATCCCCTGGAGGAGGGCATGGTAACCCACTCCAGTATTCTTGTCTGAAGAATTCCACAGACAGAGGAGCCTAGCGGGCTACAGTCCATAGGGTTGCAAAGAGTGGGACACAACCGAAGCAACTGAGCATGCACAGACTATTTACTCCAACACTGTTGCAAACTATAAAAATAGTCCATAGCCTCCATACCCAGCAATAAGGGAAAGGTTGAATAAATTATTTTACATCTGTACTACAAAACAGCCAGGGACAACCTAGGGTGGATGGGGGTGGCCTCTGCTTTTGTGCTCACAGTACAGGGCTGGCAAACAGTGGGTCCTCACTAACTATGAGTTCAACAGCAACATCCTTGTCACTAGCTTCCTAAAATAGCCATGACCTTTTAGGTGAACACAGCAAGCTCAGCCGGCTGTCACCAGCCCCCTCACAGACACACCCTTTTCCCCAAGGATGCCATCCCCAGGCTTAACCTCCACCTCCCTGTCATCAGCTCTGAGTTTCTCTTCATCCCTCACTCACTGTCCTCGAAGCCAGTCTCTGCCCATGCTTCAGGTGTAAGAGGCTCCAGGCACCTGACTTCCCTTCTCAATTTCAGGAGTCATTCCTCCCCCTTCTTCCTGCTAAGGCAGTGGCACCTTCAGGACCATAGGCCCCTGGAAGGCTAGAACTCAGAGATCACAGAACCAGGAGTCAGCTACCTACCACCCACACACTCCAACCTCAGCTTCAAGATTCCTCGCAGCAACCCAAGATATCAACACTACCATCGCCACCCCCTAACTGATCTCAAGCCCCTTTCACAAACATCTTCTCACCAGATTCTGCAAACAACCATTTTACTACCCAGAACACTGGGACCCTGTGTGGCTATGTGGCTTGTCCCAGGATACCCAGCACAGATGGGAACTCTGCCTCCTTACCCCTCCATTGCCCCGCCCCGTTACTTTCTCACATCAGGAGCAAAGTCAGCTGTGGTTTGAGTCACTATTCACGCCACACTGTCAGGATCCTCCCCAAACCACCACATGACATCAGACCTTTATTTCACGGGGTCCCAGGGTCAGGGTCAGTAGGCCTCCTGTGGTATGGTTTCAGCGTTATTGGAAAGCTCCGTTGAATTTCAACAACTGCTTTTAAAAATGTAAATTCCCAACAAAGAAATTTCAGTTTCTCCATTTCTCCTAAGACCTTTCCTATCTAGGTATCCCTCAGATTCCTCCTGTTCTACAGGCCATTGGCTCACAAGGTACTGTTGAGAAAAATCCAGAGAAACCTGAATCCGTTCACTTTGCTGCGATTGTGAAATACACCTACACACAGCATCTTCCTCCAGTACCCGCCATGGAACAAGTGCTAGGAACTGCCTAAGGGGGAAAAAACAACAGCTGAAAACAGGGAGGAAACAGCAGGAAAGAGAGTGAGATCCAGAAAGGCCCTCGGTTCTCTGAAGATCCAGCACTCAGCACGGGTTTGGTTTCTACATTCACCTCCTGCCCGCACCAGCCTTTTTTTTTTTTTTTTTTTTGCAGTGAATACCCAGGAAAATCCCACACTCACCTACTCTGGCTCAATTCTCATTCCTACCATCCCAAGCTACCCATCCTCCCCAAATCACATGGCCAAGGCATCACTAATCAATCTTGGCCTTCTAGGTGTCGCAATCCAGGACAAGCCCTGACAACAATCCTTGACCTGATAACATAAAGGAGTCCAAGGGGACTTCCTCTTGACCTCTCTGCTAGTTCCTATGCCCACCTCTCAGTCTGAACTCACTTCCATCTCACTCTCCCCACTTTTTCTTCTTTTTGCCTATCCAAATTCAGCTTCCAAGGTCAAATATCCCTGGCCTGCCTCTTCACTTAGCTAACATCTGCTGAGTACCAACATCAGGCAAGGTCCTTTCTGGATGCTGTGAGACCAAGAGATGAGTGAGAAATACCACCCACCCTCCAGACACAGAGGACAGCGCAGAGAGATGTTGGCTGTACAATTACTACTGCAGGGCGAATACTGAGAAGTGAAGTTAAAGGAGTGGAGGAGGGCTGAGTGGGCTGACCGCAAGTCTTGCCCCTTCCTGCTCCAGGTACCTGGATGGCTCCTAGAAGGGCGATGAATGACAGGCAGAACTGGGGGAAGGAGGGTGGAAGAGCATGAGCGAAGGCAGAGAAACAGGTCGGAAGGGGGGCAATTCAACTAGGCTGACCTTCAGCTGCATGAAGGGAGCAATAAATATTATTATTACTGACTTCTACAGATGAATACTAATGTGTCAGGCCGTGCTGTAAGCTTTACATCTATCTGGGACACAGGAGTATGGTCACCACCTATTCAGATCAGTGACTGAGCTGTACGGTTGTTAAGTATATTAATTAATTTAATCCTCACAATAACCCTGGGAGGTAGGTATTATTATTGTTGCTGTTGTCATTTAGTCGCTAAGTCAAGTTTGGCTCTTTGTGACCTCATGGACTGTAGCCTGCCAGGCTCCTCCGTCCATGGGATTTCCAAGGCAAGAATACTGGAGTAGGTAGCCATTTCCTTTTCCAGGGGATTTTCCCAACCTAGGGACAGAACCTGCCTCTCCTGCACTAGCAGGCAGATTCTTTACAGCTGAGCCACCAGGGAAGCTCCAGGTATTATTATTACCCCCACGTTAACCATAAGGAAACAAAGGCACAGAGACTGGTAAGAGGCGAGATTTGGAAGGGACGCCCAAGGTAGTGTGCATCCCATGCCCGGCCAACAAACGGCCCTGCAACCTCACCTAGTCTCTCCTGTCAGGGAGAGCCTTGTGGCAAGGAGAGTGCCTTGTGCGAAGGGGCCCTGCTAACTCTCCTGGCATCCCCAACAACTGACTGAAACAAGGAAGGAACATAAGGAGAGCCAGTTGGGGGATGAGCAAGATAACACGCCCTGCCTGGACTCAGCCTGGCACTGCCGTCTAAGCTTTTGTTCCTGCTGTGGGGGTTGGGCAGAGGCCCACCCCTTGAAGGGTCACTCCAAGTCCAGGTCAAAGCAGTAGGGGACCAAAGTGAAGGCAGGGAGGGAAGGCAGAGTGGTTGGCTACCAAAGATACCCAGGGTCTGTCCTAAAATACCCGATCTCCAAAGAAAGGTCGCTGAGTTAGAGGGGAAGGTACAGAAATGTGCCAGGCAAACTGCTCCCAGCTTGGGCTGGAACTGTCTAGCTAAGCTTCTGCTCCCCAAAGTCTCAAACTGATGAATTGCACAACTCTCCGTTAAGTCAACAGACTCACTTCTTAAAGCTTTTTCAGTGGGGAGAGAAGTCAAGAATCCCTCCCTGAAACTGCAGCTCAAGGCTGAGGATGAAGGAACAGGCAGAGAAGGTAACACACAGGTGAGCGCAGCACCCGGGGTGGGTCCCGCGTTCTCCCAAATAGAGTGCCTCATAAATCCCCTCCAACAGCAGCAGCTCCCAGGAATTTCCGCCTTTCCAGTTCCGGAGGAAAGCTCCCGAAGGCGGCCACCCCTCCTAGGTCTCCTCAACAGAAGCCTTTTCCGGAAGGGTACACACACTCTCCAGAAGTCAGCGGGGTCAGGGGGGTCGTGGCCAGCGCCATCCCCGCACCAGGCAGCCGCCTTCTTGTCGCAGGTTAACGGGCTCCCAGGCCCTGAGCCCGGACCCCAGCGGAGCAGCACAATCACGCGGCCCTGGCCACGGGGGCCCCGCCCGTGCACCGCCCACCGCACAAGGAGGGCCCCGCCGCTGACGGAGCTGGGCAGGAAGGCCGACGGAGCCCGTCCGGGACCAGCCCGACACCCGCGCCTTCACCCCCATGCTGTGCAACCAGGAAGCCGCGGGGCCGAGCTGAAGGTGGCGCGGGGCGGTCCGGGGCCTCCGGGCGGGGGCCGCGGCGCCCTGCCTCCGCCCCGTCCCGTGCCCCCCGCAAGCCGGAGAACCCTCACTCACCTGGCCACGGGGCAGCGGGGAGTGGCGAGGGGAGACGCGGGACGCGGGCAGCAGCCGCTCTCTCTCCGGGCGTCCCAGGCGCAGCACCTCCGACCGGCCTCGAGTTTTGTCGCACTTCCACACTCGGAGCACTCGGGGAACTCGCGACCCGCAGGCTCCTCGGCCGTCAGGCGGGGCCGGAGGAGGAGCCCACTGGGCGGAAAACCCCGGACCCGAGGCCCAACGTGCCCCGGGGCGGGGCCGCGTGCGTGGCCACGGAGGGGCGGGGCCGCTGGTGGGCGGGGCCGGGCGTGGTGGGCACGCGGCCCCGCCCCCAGGTGAGAGTCGTTCTGGGCCAGTCTGGGAACGAAGCCACAGGCCTTCCGCCGCGAGAGGTTACAGCAGGCGCCAGGAGGTCGGCGAAGAACCGGGTCGCCGCACCGCCTTTCTTGACCTGTCCTGCCCTCCGCCGCACTCCGGGGGAGGGGATTTCCCCAAGCCCCCTCCAGCTCAGCGTACCTACCTTATTGACTCTGTACATTAAAAAGGGTCACAACAGGATGGAAGCGGAGGTGGGGGAGAGTAGCTTTATGGTGCAGAAACTGCAGTCAACTGTTAATATCTCAGCCGGCTGATCAAGGTCAAAGTCAAGAATGATAGATCAACAGTGATAGTATGTACCGATTGTGATCTTCTTTTCAAAAATGCATAATCCTAATCTAGTCGTGAGAAAAACACGATTAATCCTGGTTCAGGGATATTTTACAAAACACTTGACCAGTATTCCTCAAAATTGTCAAGGTCATTAAAACCAAGGAAAGTCTCAGACACATTGGTATAGCCAAGAGAAGCTGAGAAAATGTGAAAACTAAATGTAATGTGGTATCCTGGATAGGATCCTGGAAAAGGGACATTAGATAAAGACTAAGGACACCTGAATAAAGTATGAAAGATAATTGATAATTATGCACCAATACTGGCACATTCATTGTGGGAAAACACCATGCTAATAAAAGATTAAGTTAATAGAAGAAACTGGACTTTATGAGAACTCTATCTGAAATTTTTTGTAACAAACTGGCACCCCACTCCAGTACTCTTGCCTGGAAAATCCCATGGAAGGAGGAGCCTGGTAGGCTGCAGTCCATGGGGTCGCTGAGAGTTGGACACGACTCAGTGACTTCACTTTCACTTTTCACTTTCATGCATTGGAGAAGGAAATGGCAACCCACTCCAGTGTTCTTGCCTGGAGAATCCCAGGGACGGGGGAGCCTGGTGGGCTGCCGTCTATGGGGTCGCACAGAGTCAGACACGACTGAAGCGACTTAGCAGTTCTAGAAAATTTTATTTGTTGGAAAAAAAAAGGTCATCTATATAGTATATTAGTATGTTTATTGTACTTATTTTAAAATATAATATATATTAAATATTATTCAAATGGCAACCCACCCCAGTTTTTTTGCCTGGGAAATCTCTTGGACAGAGGACCCTGGCGGGCTACAGTCCCGGGGGTCGCTAAGAGTCGGACAGGACTGAAGCAACTAAGCATCCATAATATAGTTTTAAAAAATAAATTCACTCTTCATTCTCTCAGCCCACTTTTACGCGTATCTTTCGTACAGCAGGTAGATGTACTGTTTACAAAACGGTGCTGCTGTGTTTTTCTGCAACGTGGGTTTTTAGTCACTATATATTGGAGGGTCTTAGCTAGCAAGTGTACGGGAATCAACTTTGTTCTTTCCAACCACTGCACAATAGGAGCGGTTTTGCGCGTCATCATTCTTTGTTACTTAGCTCCTTACAAAGGACTTTTAGATTGTTGCCCATTTGGAGCCGTTAAAAACAAAGCTGCTGGTTCGATTTGCATGTTAATAGCGAAGGAGCTGGACAGGCCGAGGAGGATGCCAGGTCCGTGTGCTGCGCTCCGGGTCCCTGGTGCAGGCTTGGCTGCAGGAGCCCAGCTAAGAACCCTGGGTATCCAGCCATCTTCCGCAGCCTCTCCAACACCCCCACTTCCCCCAAGGCGCGGCTCTTTTTTGGGACCGTACTGCGTTTTTTGGAGATGATTGGGCGGGTGAGGGTGAAATGCAGGCCAATGGCTCGCGAGCGGCTCGAAGGAAACGCGCCCCGGAGCAGAAAAGAGCAGAAAGGGTCAGAGGCACAAGGCGACTCTGGCAGGGTTGTGATTACTCTGACGCGGGCGCCTGCGGCGTCGTTAGTGCGAGCGCCCGCTTGAAGTGCCCAGCCGAACCCGCAGCTCTCCGAGGGCGGGGGCGGGGAGGCTTATCTGTTATATGGCTCTCTCTCTGGGCTGGGGGTTCTGTCTGGTAAATTCGTGGCACCCGCCCAGCCCAAAAGCCTGAACATCCAGCACCCCCGCCCCGCGGTGTTCCCAGCTGCTGCTGCTGCTGCTGCTGCCAAGTCGCTCCAGTCGTGTCCGATCTGTGCGTCCCAGTTCCTAGGTAGTTGCAAAAGCGAGTTTTTTTGATTGGCTCATTTTTCTCCTGACTGAGCGAATGCTTTTAAATACGACGTTGATAGATATGTAAGTCCTTTACCCTGGAATTCTTTGTGTAGCACAAACTTTTCTGCCTTAGAACTGAGCCCCTCGAAGCCAGAATGGTTACTGCTGGGTTTTGTGACTTGATAGGAACACCATGTGGGGGAAAAGACTAGATTTGGTGTTCAAATACCTGGGTTCTAGTTCCCATTCTGACACTTGGAAGCGATGCGTTCTCCACTCATTGGTTTTCTCACCTGTAAAAATTTCAAATTAATCTATAAAAATCTGTAAACTAACCTCTACTTCATTGTTGCTCAGGGCTGAAGCAAACATCAAAGGAAGCGAGGGAAAGTAAGTGCCTTGTAAAAATGTGAGGTGCTGTAGACCTCTGAGTAGTACCCTATTAAATCTTTTTTACATTGATTCATTCAACTGACCATGGTTGAATACAGCCAAGGTGACCCAGCCCAGATGACCAGCCCAGTACTGGGTGCCCCAGGAAGAGGCACAAAAGAAAATCCCATTACTCTAAATACAGTTCTTCTTTAATGGGAAAAAAATATTAAGTTGTAAATACCCCCACACAATAGAGACTTGCAAAAAGTACCCCAGGGTAAATGAGAGGCAGGTGAGAGGCTGGGGTCCAGCAAGTCTGCTGATCTGTCTTGCCAGACTTTGCAAAGTGAAAGTGAAAGTCACTTAGTAGGTGCCAGACTCTCTGCAACCCCATGGATTATACAGTCCATGGAATTCTCCAGGCCAGAATACTGGAGTGAGTAGCCTTTCCTTTCTCCAGGGAATCTTCCCAACCCAGGGATCGAACCCAGGTCTGCCGAACTGCAGGTGGATTCTGTACCAATTCGGGAATGTCCTAATTTTTAAAATCATGTTAATCCTCTTTTTTTTTTTAAAGGATCTATTCCTTTTATTTCTGTTTTTATCTTTGTACTTTTGTTCCTTCTACTTTCTTCGTGCTTGCTCTAGTGTTCTTTATTTGGTTTCTAGAGTTGAATGTTAGAGTTATTTATTTTTAGAATCTTTTGTTGTTGTTTTCTCTTGAAAATGCCATACAATTATTTTTTACAAGATTTAAGAAATGGATCTGAGTATCTGCTTTTAATTGGTGAGTTTAACCAGCTTGTATGGATAATGACTACAGAAATATTGTGATTTATATCCACCCCTTTTATGTTGCTATTATTTGTGTGTGTGTGTGTGTGTGTGTGTGTGTGTGTGTATGCCCTCAGGACTGATATAACAAATTGAAAATTTTCCATCCTGATCAGTAAAATAGTTGTTGCCTTGAGACCATACGGTACCCTACCCTTGACCTTTCCCTGGATCCAGCAACAAAAGAGGCATTTAAAAAAAAAAAAAGAGGCTTTAAGCCATACGGGTGGCACACGATATGTTGAATATCACATGGTATGTACTTTCTCTTTGTTTCTTTTTTCTTTTTCTACCTTCCTTTGGATTGTTTGAATTTTTTCATTTAAATAGGGGCTGATTCACTAGTGATACTGGTGAATTAGGAATGTATGACTCAGTAACTGCTGTACACCTTTACCAAAATATTCCTCCAAAAACTCACACTTATAATGTCAAAAAATGAACTAACCATCTTTCCCTCTCACTCTGCTTTCCCTCTGGGTTCTATATCTCCAGTGAGATGCTACCTTCTGTCAAGGCATCCAGCCTAGAGCTCTGGTAGCTATTTGCTTTCCCTCTGCCAGAATCACCACCATGAAGTTGCAAGCCCCTGGTTTCCCTGGATTCCTCATGAGAGAGGCTTCACAGGATTTTACTTCGTGGTGTTTTACTTAGTTATCTGTTCTTGTAGGATTTGCAGAAGTAAGCCAGCTATTGTAGGAACAAACAGTTCAGATGGCAGGCTCTGCCTCTCCCTTTGCAGCAGCTTATACAGCTAAGTCGCCTCAGTCGTGTCCGACTCTGTAATCTCTCTCAAAATGTCAATTGCCCCCGGGGGAGAAAACCAGGAGAAGCCAGTTATTTCTCTCCACCCCACCCCCAGAGTCTCAGAAAGACTCAGCCCTTGAAGATGTAAGGTACATGTAAGATTGCGCACAGGGCTGCAGGGCATGGGTGGAAACCCTAGGTCACTTTCTCTGTTTCCTTCAGGGAGATATGGGAAAAGGGAGACTTATTTGTCACATATGTTGAACTGTGGGGACTGCAGAATGGTACATGTAAGGCAATGAGCTTGTTTTTGTTTTTTAATTGGAGGCTAATTACTTTACAATATTGTGGTGGTTTTTGCCATACATTCACATGAATCAGCCATGGGTGTTCCCCATCCTGAACCTTCCTTCCACCTCCCTCCCCATCCCATCCCTCAGGGTCCTTCCACTGCTCCAGCCCTGAGCACCCTGTCTCATGCATTGAACCTGGACTGGCGATTCTTTTCACATATGATAATATACATGTTTCAATGCTATTCTCTCAAGTCATCCCACCTTCGCCTTCTCCCACAGAGTCCAAAGACTGTTCTATACATCTGTGTCTCTTTTGCTGTCTCACATACAGGGTTATCGTTACCATCTTTCTAAATTCCATATATATGCCTTAGTATACTGTATAGGTGTTTTTCTTTCTGGCTTACTTCACTCTTTATAATAGGTTCCAGTTTCATCCACCTCATCAGAACTGACTCAAATGCATTCTTATTAATGGCTGAGTAATACTCCATTGTGTATATGTACCACTGCTTTCTTATCCATTCGTCTGCTGATGGACATCTAGGTTGCTTCCATGTCCTGGCTATTATAAACAGTGCTGCGATGAACATTGGGGTACACGTGTCTCTTTCTATTCTGGTTCCCTCAGTGTGTATGCCCAACAGTGAGATTGCTGGGTCATATGGCAGTCCTATTTCCAGTTTTTAAGGAATCTCCACAGTGTTCTCTGTAGTGGCTTTACTAGTTTGCATTCCCACCAACAGTGTAAGAGGGCTCCTTTTTCTCCTCACCCTCTCCAGCATTTATTGTTTGTAGACATTGATAGCAACCATTCTGACCAGCGTGAGATGGTACTTCATTGTGGTTTTGATTTGCATTTCTCTGATAATGAGTGACGTTGAGCATCTTTTCATGTGTTTGTTAGCCATCTGCATGTCTTCTTTGGAGCAATGTAAGGCAGTGAATTTGAAAGAAGCAGGTAAGATACTGGGCTAAGCAAGGAATAAACAAAACTTTGCATATGGAATAATGGGACCTCAGACCCTGGGAAGTCAGCAATCTGATTTACCATCCACAAGCAGGGAACTGGAGAATTCATTTGTGCAGAAAATGAGCATCTCAGACAAACGTTCTTCAGTGACTGGTGTTTACTATTTCCCTCAGTGCCAGCACTGATGGATGGTCAAACACCCTGCGGTGAACTCCATCAGTTGACAAAGCCCACTCCCAGGCAGAGATTTCAGGCAGTGTTTAGCACTTCATCCCCAAATGTAGATGTCCAGCCTAGGATCACCAGCTTGTGAGGAAGGCCTCCAGATAGGGTGACCCACCGTCCTGGTTTGCTAGGAACTGAGGGTTTCTCAGGACACTGGACATTCAGAGTCAGACTGGAAAAATCTCTGGCAAACTAGGGTGAGTTGCTCCAACAAGTATGAGCAACATCTATCAGTTTGGCTTTGGCTTAATAATTTGCAAGCCTGACTTTCTCCATGCACAGCTTGCAGGCTGTACATAGTCATCTGCTATAATTTATAGGGTCTTGAGGCAAAGTCTGCCAAAAATTGGATTAAATAGCTCATGACTTTTGCTGATCCTTTCCCAGCCTCTGACACCATATGTAGCGAAAAATATGGTCTACATTATTTGTAATTTCCAGCCCAGTCAACTAAAGATGTGTCCTGGATTCTTGTATTATTAACTTGATCTTCTTCTTCTTTTTCTTCTTTTAAGTAGCTTTAGCACTTCCCAGGTGTTTCAGTGGTAAAGAATCTGCCTGCCAATGCAGGAGACGCGGGAGAGGCGGATTTGGTCCCTGGATCAGGAAGATCCCCTGGAGAAGGGAATGGAAACCCACTCCAGTGTTCTTGCCTGGAAAATCACATGAAAAGAGGAGCCTGGTGGGCTACAGTCCATGGGGTCGCAAAGAGATGGACACAACTGAGTGACTGGGCACACAATCACAATTGGCTTTATTCAGCAATTATGATTGGGTGATAAATAGTCTAGTAAATTGACTAGATCATACTTAACTTGGTCTTTAATCAACTGAAACCACTTTGGGATGTTTGCTTCCCGCTGGACTCAGTTGCAGCCCACCAGCCAGTGTCGGTTCTGCAGGGTCGGTGTCTGTGTCAGGCAGGCAGTTAAATGTGGTCTTTCCATGCCATCCTGCCCTGCTCTGGAAAACAGAAAGCCAAGCAGTCTCTGGGATGTAAATTACCTGATTTTCATGTCATGGACCAGGAATGGTTTTAATAGACAACTGATACTACTATCTAATTATCTCTGGAAACAAGGGGTACCACTTCTGGATCTGAAATAATAATTATGATATTAATAGATAGCCTCCACCTTTAGGGAAATGTATGGAAAATAACCTCAGATATGCAGATGATACCACCCTTATGGCAGAAGGTGAAGAGGAACTAAAAAGCCTCTTGATGAAAGTGAAAAAGTTGGCTTAAAGCTCAACATTCAGAAAACGAAGATCACGGCATCCGGTCCCATCACGTCATGGGAAATAGATGGGGAAACAGTGGAAACAGTGTCAGACTTTATTTTCGTGGGCTCCAAAATCACTGCAGATGGTGACTGCAGCCATGAAATTAAAAGACGCTTACTCCTTGGAAGAAAAGTTATGACCAACCTAGATAGCATATTGAAAAGCAGAGACATTACTTTGCCAACTAAGGTCCGTCTAGTCAAGGCTATGGTTTTTCCTGTTGTCATGTATGGATGTGAGAGTTGGACTGTGAAGAAGGCTGAGCACCGAAGAATTGATGCTTTTGAACTGTAGTGTTGGAGAAGACTCTTGAGAGTCCCTTGGACTGCCAGGAGATCCAACCAGTCCATTCTGAAGGAGATCAGCCCTGGGATTTCTTTGGAAGGAATGATGCTAAAGCTGAAACTCCAGTACTTTGGCTACCTCATGCGAAGAGTTGACTCATTGGAAAAGACTCTGATGCTGGGAGGGATTGGGGGCAGGAGGAAAAGGGAACGACAGAGGATGAGATGGCTGGATGGCATCACCGACTTGATGGAAATGAGTTTTAGTGATTTCCAGGAGTTGGTGATGGACAGGGAGGCCTGGCGTGCTGCGATTCATGGGGTCGCAAAGAGTCGGACACCACTGAGCGACTGAACTGAACTGAACTGATGGAAAATAATTATAAATAGTAGGTTTATTTAGTTACTTTGGGAGGACATTCCACAACCGATTTAACTAGCAGGATCTGTTGCTCAAAATGAAATGTGCTGCAGATTTTTGCACATGTTGCCAAACAGAGTAGATGGTTAGCAACCCGCTTTACCATTTTTCCAAGCTAATTTTTATTGCTGTCTCACTTTAGGATGTTGAATTGTGGGGCTTCAATTACCTCTATTACTTGTTGCACGGTTAGAGAACTCTCAAAATTCCTCCCAAAGCATATCTTGGCTCTGCCGGCAAGGACTCCCTTGACGCACTTTGGAGGGGATGTGGGTTGGCCTTCTTTTAGGAACATGTACTTGTCGGCGCCTGAGTTTTCATAAGAGGACTGACTCAAAGTCCCAGCCCAGTTTATTATTAAAGCAAGCGGCTCATTTCTTAACTGGCAATGGAAAGCATCACCATTCCAAGTAGAATCTAAAACCCGCAGCCACAAAGGACTTTTCAAAAGCTTGGCTAGGTGAAATGCTGTTTGTGGACAAGTGCCTATAAAGTATGTATTCTGTTCAATCTCTAGATATGTGTTCTTAAACATATCACCGATTGAGCCACCGCAGTAGAGTTCTGGTCTTTGACTAGAGCTCATGGCTTCTTGGAGAAGTCCTTCCATGCTTTCTGCTTTGGCTGGAGGCCTTTGACCTACAGTCAGAAACATTATACATAATACAGTTTTGAACACTGATCCCCTGTCTGTTGTTGCGATGTTGTTGAGGGCATCACTTAGTGTAATCATTCACAGTGGCCACGCCATGTGGACCTCTGATAGAAGTGAATCTGCTCTTTGGTCTTACTATCTGGAATAGTCACTTTTTCTTAGCAACCTGCAAATACTCTGAATCTCATACTGTGTCGTCTTCCCCTCTGTCAGCTGCTAGGTCACTAAATTAGTGAACAACCATGTGTACACGTGTGCTAAGTCGCTTCAGTTGTGTCCAACTCTTTATGACCCTATGGACCATAGCCCGCCAGGCTCCTCTGTCCATGGGATTCTCCAGGCAAGAACACTGGAGCAGGTCGTCACACCCTCCCCCAGGGGATCTTCCCAACCCAGGGATTGAACCCAGTTCTCTTACATCTGCATTGGCAGGCGGGTTCTTTACCACTAGCACCCCCTCGGAAGCCCAGGGAATAACTATGAGATCATACTAAGGAGACTCATCACTCAGGTGGACCACTGATGAGCATGGAATCAGAGCATACAGGACTGGCAAGATGCTCTAGGGGACCGCACCTGCCATGTTCAAGTATACAAGAATCCCCTGGAGGAGAGTTGGAGACAAAAATAGGTTCCTCCAAACCAGTCCTATAGAGGTGCCTTCAGATCATCCCTCTTCCTTAGAGTGAGGTTTAGGGTCAGGTACAGTAGGGCAATGGCAGGGGGAGAAAGACATAGCTGGTCCTATATCCTTCTCCCTCATCAGATTTCTATCATGTAACACACAGGACATGATTGGAAACCGATGGGCACTGAATATGAAGTCAAGCACCGTGTGCTTTCTGTTTGTTTCAGCCGTCGTGGTCCCTGGGTCAAGGTGCATTCTTACCCCAAGTTCACGTCTAGTATATGAGCTGGGAAATAGTACACTGTAGAAGTTAAAAATGTGGGCTCTGAATTTCACACTGCACATATTTAAATCTTTTTTTCCAAGCCACTGTTGGTTTTTAAATTTAATTTTTGCTGTCTTTTGCCATTAGAGATTATTATTATGTTATCTGTTTAGGATACAGTCTTCTGTGGGGGTGGCAGAGGATGAGATGGTTGGATGACATCACTGACTCAATGGACATGAATTTGAGCAAACTCCAGGAGATCCTGGAGGACAGAGGACCCCGGCGTACTGCAGCCGTGGGGTGACAGTCGGACACGCTTTAGCAGCTGAACAATAACTTATATATATGGATATGAAATTCAGCCTATGTGTGTAATCAAGTCTTTTAACAATTTTCTTTATACCTGTGCTCTTGTTTGTTTAATAAAGACAGTCCTTACTAATTCTAACATTATGAAAAAAAAACAAAAAAATCTCTGGAGTCAGAGAGCTAACATCAAGCCCTACCTCCACTTCAGTAGCTAAGTAACCTTGGATAAGAAGCTCTCTTCATCTCTAAATGTATAGAACTGCTTACCAAACACAGTTACTACAGGAAATACATTATATAACCACTGTGAATCATCTAGCCCAGAGCTCGACATTGCAACAGACAGTTGCTATGCAGAAATACATCATGGTCGCTAAGAGTTTGGGGCTTTGGAATTGGATACACTGGGGGTTCAAATTCTAGCACTCCCTGGGCCAACTGTGAAGCTTTGGGCAAGTTTCTAACTTCTTTAGATCTTTGCTTTTTTTTTTTCATCTGTAAAATGGAGCTGCTGCTGCTGCTGCTAGTACGCATAAACCCTTGCATGCCATTTGAAGTGTGTGCTCTGTAAATGATGCTCTTCATTGCTTGTTATTTTACTGCTCCACCAGAGAGCATGCAGCTAAGCTAAGCAGGCCAGAGAGACCACTTAAGGGAGATTGTCCAGAGCTGCCAACCCTCTGTGGCAACAGGGAAACTGATCTCCATCCCCAACATATGGTAGTAACACATTGTTCTCTGTGTGCTCAGCAGGGAGCTGAGTTTTATATTTTTGTTATATCTGGGACTAGGTCAGATAGATCTTAATATTTTAAGGGCCACAAGTACACAAGTATCAGTCCGGGTCCAATCAGGAGGCAGAAACCACGCAGGGTTTAAGAAATGGAAGTTTGATATGAAGAGTATTACATACACTGTGATAAAAGAGTAACTATAAAAGAATAAAAAAGGCTTCCCGATGGTGCTAGCGGTAAAGAATCCACCTGCCAAAGCAGGGTTCAATCCCTGGGTCGGGAAGATCCCCTGGAGGAGGAAATGGCAGCCCACTCCAGTATTCTTGCTGGAAAATCCCATGGACAGAGGAGCCTAGTGGGCTACAATCCGTGGGTCCAAAGAGACAATACTGAGCACACATCATATGTATATATATAATGTAAAGTGAAAGTGAAGTCGTTCAGTCATGTCCAACTCTTGGGATCCCATGGACTGTAGTCTACCAGGCTTCTCTGTCTATGGCATTTTCCAGGCAAGAGTACTGGAGAGGGTTGCCATTTCCTTCTCCAGGGGATCTTCCTGATCCAGGGATCGAACCCAGGTCTCCTGCATTGCAGGCAGACGCTTAAAACGAAAGTGGACCCCTATAGGGCTACTCTTCCTTCAGCTGAGAAAGAGGACCCATGAACGAGGTCCCCTCCCCAGGCTGGGGATCAAACCTTGTTGGAGGAGGTGTCATGGCCCCACTGGAGGCAGAGAGGTTAGCTGGTGCCTGGGCCAAAGCTAGTTGGCATCTGCTGGACAAGCAGGAAGCAATTACCTGGTAGGTGGGTATGTGGGCAGGTGGAGAGAGTTGAGTGGCGGTGTAGGCAGGTGGCACAGAACATGCAGTGTCTGTGTTGGGAGGGTCATGGGAAAGTGATTACCAGGCCAGGCAGGACTGCAAAGGTCACTGGAGGCCCTTCTGGGCACGTGGCTGGGGCAGAGCGCCACAGGGTGTCCTATGCCTGCCCAAACCAGCAAGAACTGCCCCTTCCTCCTGCAGTGTTCTCCCAGCACCCTCTCCTAGGAAAGCTTACATTACATCATGCTTACTGCAGAGGAGAGTCGCCTATGGGAATTCTTCCCATTATCACAGAGTAGGTATAGGTGAGTGAACCTGGAGTTGAGGAATAATACACAGCACAGACACCTTGGGGCATTTGAAGAAAGCTGGGAACATAATTAGTGTGGATCCATATGCTCGTGCATGTGCTCGTATATATATACTTTCCTTTGCTTGTTGGGGCTGGGAGGGGATACTACTCCTAGGCTGTTCACAGGCCTCAGGTGAAGAGCACTTGGAGGGGAAGTTATCCAAATGCAGGCTCCTCTATGGTTCCAGGGCAACTACAGGAAAGCCTCCACAAAGCATTGAACTTTTGCGCGGAGGTGGGGCATTCTGAATTATTTTTTAACTTGTAGATTTCCCATCTGCGTATGTGAACTGAAAGTGCCTTCAGAGTAGATTTTGCCTTTGAGAAACTAAGCTGGTGCCCTGAATTAGGAACCAGAAAATCTGACCTGGCTGTGTGTTCCGGAGCACGTCACCTTGGCTCTCTGAGCCTCGCTTTCCCCAAGCGGAAACTGGAACCTTAAGTCAGCCACTTTCCCTGCGACTGTTTTTTACACCAGCGTTTTAAGCCTCCAAGGAGGGTTCCGACCCCCGAGTCGGGAAGATACCCTGGAGAAGGAAATGGCAACGCACTCCAGTATCCGTGCCTGGAAAATCCCATGGACAGAGGAGCCTGGCGGGCTGCAGCCCATCCGGTCGCGAAGAGTTGGGCACGACTGAGCACAGGCAGAGAGTGAAAGGATTAAGTCCTTGTGGCATTTCCCTGTGCTCTTCCACCAGCGTGTCCCAAAGTGCAGCTTCTGCAGATGCTCACTACATCTTTTCACCAAAGGAGTAGGAGGACGGTGCTTCAAATGGGAGCAACGGACATTTGGGAGGCATTCGGGAGTTTGGAAATGGCAAAAGGACAACCAACTTTTCTCCCCTTATCCTTGCGATAGGGACGTTAGGAGCCGGGAAAGTTCAATTCTGCCATCTGCTGGTCACGTTTTGTATAGCAGCATCCAAATATTAGTTTTGGAGTTGGTGATGGACAGGGAGGCCTGGCGGGCTGCGATTCGTGGGGTGGCAAAGAGTCGGACACGACTGAGCGACTGAACTGAACTGAGAGTGCTAGAGCTAGAGGACAAGATGCTTGGATGGCGTCGCCGACTCAATGGACCTGAGTTTGAGCAAGCTCGGGGAGATGGTGAAGGACGGGGAAGCCTGGCGAGCTGCAGTTCATGGAGTCGCAGAGTCAGGCACGACTGAGCGACTGAACAGCAACAAATTTAAACTCACCTAAGCATCGGAGAGAGGAAGTGGCATTTACTGAGCACCTACTGTTTACAGGCGGCTTTCCAGGTGGCGCAGTGGTAAAGAATCCTCCCATCAATGCAGGAGACTTCCAGGAGACCTGGCTTTGATCCCTGGGTCGTGAAGATGCCCTGGAGAAGGAAACGGCAACCCACTCCAGTATTCTTGCTTGGAAAATTCCATGAACAGAGGAGCCTGGTGGGCTGCAGTCCATGGGGTCACAGAATCAGACACAGCTGAGCACACAAGCACGCACTGTTTACAAGGGATCCACCCTCTTCAAGGGTGGTCTGAATGCAGATATAAGTTATCCTTGGACGTTGCCTGTAAGGGCTTCCCCTTCCCCGGTGGCTCGGTGGTAAAGAACCTGCCTGCAGTGCAGATGTGAGTTCAATCCATGGGTCGGAAAGATCCTCTGGAGGAAGGCATGGCAACCCACTCCAGTACTCTTGCCAGAAAAATTCCATGGACAGAGGAGCTGGCGAGTTACAGTCTACAGAGTCACAAAGAGTCAGACATATGACTGGAGAGACTGGGCTTGCACGCTGCCCGTAAAGAGGGCACGGGCTCCAGGGAGCCAGGGCTGCTTCTCATATGGCTGTGTTCCCCAAGCACACGCTTCAGCTGCTCTCAACTTCAGTTTTCTCATCAGGTGGATGAATGAAGGATTTGGAAGGACGGCCTTAAAAGATAAAGAGGTTGTTACAGGTGGGTACTGAGAAGGAAAGGAGGGCATCCTAGGCAGACCAAGATAAGGGTTTCAGAAGACACCCATGGAAAGCCTGACACGTGTCCTCTTCTTGTCCCCTTGTTTGTGAAGCCAGTTAAGCTCCAGATCTCCAGGTGTCTCACCTCCTGACATCTGGTCAGGGGCAGGGACAGAGGAATTGGAAAGATTTCTTCAAGGAAGAAAAAACAAACACCTGTGTAGACTCCACCAACTTTAAGAAATAGGAGCCATATCATTGTCTTTGAAGTATCCTATTATATGAAAATATTGCCATTTATTTACAGCATATGGACATTTGAATTGTTTCCCATTGTTTCCAGTTTTTTGCTGCCTTGGACATTTGTACACATACGTTTCTGTCAAGTAATCAGGGAGTAGAATTGCTGGGTGGCAGACCACGTGCATTTTCAACTTTAGAGATAATTCCTATTTATTATCCCAAGAGGTTCCACCAGTCAAAACTCATGTTAAAAGTGCGTGTGTTCATGTGTGTGTGTGTAGGAGGGAGGGTATTCCTGTTATACCAAATTCACTGCAAGCACTTGATTTTGTCAGGTTTTTTTAAGTTTTGCTAATTTGGTGGGGTGAGTTGATGTCATTTCAATTTCCATCCAAAGGTGACTCTGTAATTGTTAGTCATCTTGAGGTATACCATAATTACTTTTCCTAATTTGTGCGTTTAGAAATTTTCTTGGAGTAAATAATTTTTTCTTCAGTAATTTACCATATGTTTATGTACTCAGAATGTTTCATTCCCGACTCTTACATCACATGTGAGGTATTCTGTAAATAGCAGTGCCTTGGAGATCTTTTTCCCGGCCTGGAGCTCTCTGGCCTGCCGTCTCCTATGTTAGTTCCGCAGGCTCGCTGCACGGTTGCTAGACTTTTTTTTTTTTTGAACAGTCATCCTGGGCATTCTCGTTGCCATTTTCTTCTGTTTTCCTGGATCCTTATCCTCTTTGTCCTTTCTGATTTACCCTCTTATTTTTTTTTCAGTACATCCTCTACTAGTTTCCTAAGAAAGAATTCTCAGAAGGTAAGTTTTTGGAAGTCTTGCGTGTGTGTAAATATCTCTACCCACAAGCGTGAGTGATATTTTGTCTTGATATCTAGTTCCATGTTGGAAAACATTTCTGCTATGAGTTTTGAAGGCATAGCTGCTTTGCCTATGGGGGTATGATTTTATTAAGAAGTCTAATGTCTAAGTCTTGATATTTTTGATTGAAATTTTTTTCTTGGAACTTGCTTTTTATTCCTGGGGTTCTGTAATATCCTGGTGGTGTATTATGTATTAATTCATCCATATCACAGGGTGCTTTGGATGTCCTTTCAATCTGAAAACTCATGCCTGTCTATTCCAGAAAGTTGTTTTTTTTTTTTAAATTAGCCATATCATTGTCTTTGAAGTATCCTATTATATGAAAATATTGCCATTTATTTACAGCATATGGACATTTGAATTGTTTCCCATTGTTTCCAGTTTTTTGCTGCCTTGGACATTTGTACACATACGTTTCTGTCAAGTAATCAGGGAGTAGAATTGCTGGGTGGCAGACCACGTGCATTTTCAACTTTAGAGATAATTCCTATTTATTATCCCAAGAGGTTCCACCAGTCAAAACTCATGTTAAAAGTGCGTGTGTTCATGTGTGTGTGTGTAGGAGGGAGGGTATTCCTGTTATACCAAATTCACTGCAAGCACTTGATTTTGTCAGGTTTTTTTAAGTTTTGCTAATTTGGTGGGGTGAGTTGATGTCATTTCAATTTCCATCCAAAGGTGACTCTGTAATTGTTAGTCATCTTGAGGTATACCATAATTACTTTTCCTAATTTGTGCGTTTAGAAATTTTCTTGGAGTAAATAATTTTTTCTTCAGTAATTTACCATATGTTTATGTACTCAGAATGTTTCATTCCCGACTCTTACATCACATGTGAGGTATTCTGTAAATAGCAGTGCCTTGGAGATCTTTTTCCCGGCCTGGAGCTCTCTGGCCTGCCGTCTCCTATGTTAGTTCCGCAGGCTCGCTGCACGGTTGCTAGACTTTTTTTTTTTTTGAACAGTCATCCTGGGCATTCTCGTTGCCATTTTCTTCTGTTTTCCTGGATCCTTATCCTCTTTGTCCTTTCTGATTTACCCTCTTATTTTTTTTTCAGTACATCCTCTACTAGTTTCCTAAGAAAGAATTCTCAGAAGGTAAGTTTTTGGAAGTCTTGCGTGTGTGTAAATATCTCTACCCACAAGCGTGAGTGATATTTTGTCTTGATATCTAGTTCCATGTTGGAAAACATTTCTGCTATGAGTTTTGAAGGCATAGCTGCTTTGCCTATGGGGGTATGATTTTATTAAGAAGTCTAATGTCTAAGTCTTGATATTTTTGATTGAAATTTTTTTCTTGGAACTTGCTTTTTATTCCTGGGGTTCTGTAATATCCTGGTGGTGTATTATGTATTAATTCATCCATATCACAGGGTGCTTTGGATGTCCTTTCAATCTGAAAACTCATGCCTGTCTATTCCAGAAAGTTGTTTTTTTTTTTTAAATTATTTGCCTAAAAAGTCTTTCCCTAATCTGTTTTTCCCTTATTTCTTTCTGGAAGTTCTACTTATCAAATGCTGCCTCTCTGGTGAATTTTCTAATTTTCTCACTTTTTTTTTCCCTCCCATTTTCTATTTCTTTTTCTTCTCATACTAGGTTTTGGAGAATTCCTTTTATATTCTTTTCTATGGAATCATCATCTCTGGTTTTTCTTAAATGAAATTCATGGAATATTTTTGTCCTGTGACCATTCCTTTTTTTTTTTAACTACCTGCTTTTGTTTCTGAGTATGTAACTGGCATAGTTTTAGTTTTTTTCTACCTGAATGGTTTTTGTGTTTTCTAAATTGTTTTGTAGGTGTCTTGTTTTTGTTTGGCCTCCAGTTTTATGTAATAACTCTGTGATAATTTCTGGAAATACTTTAATGAGACACTAGGCATCCACTGGTGGGCCTTTGTGCGTGAGCAGTGCCTGTCACCCAGCGGGTTTCACCGTAGGCTAGTTGTGACTTAGCAGCGGCAGACATCCGTTGGCGGGCCTTTGTGCGTGAGCAGTGCCTGTCACCCGGCGGGTTTCACCGTAGGCTAGTTGTGACTTAGCAGCAGCAGCAGTTGTGTTGTTGTGGTTCATTGCTCACCCATGTCTGACTCTTTGCAGCCCCCGGGACCGCAGCCTGCCGCGCTTCTCTGTCTATGGGATTTCCAGGCATGAAGACTGGAGTGGGTTGCCGTTTACTTCTCGAGAGTGTCTTCCTGACTCAGGGATCGAATCCCTGTTTCCTGATTTTTTACTGCTGGCTATTTTGGTACAAATGCTTGTTCTGTTTATGGTTATCCCCAGGAGGACTCAGATACCACTACATTCTAAAATATCACAGGAAACTAACTACATAAAGAATTTTCAAAAATTTGGAAGGAGAGACTATGTAACACTTGTTTACAGCATCTTATCATTGATTACTTGTTTGTTTACATCTTAATTTAAGCTCCTTCTGGGAAGAAAGCGTGTCTTTTTAAATTTTTTTCTTTTGATGAAGTCAATGTACTTTTAAAATCTTTGTATCTTATAGGCCATAATTTCTTCATTGAATTAATGTGTAACAAGAAGGTATTGAGATCATCATACGGGGTAAAAGGGAACTAACATTTCTTGATCACCTCCTGTGTGTCCAAGGTTATGGGAGAGTATCTTAGAATTTGGTTGACTTTGAGAATAAAGACAGCTAACAGAACTGTTCAGAGCCGGCTTCAAAGGAGAGGAAGCTGCTGTGTTTTGCTGGTTGTAGGCTCCAGCTGGGCTTCCCTGGTGGCTCGGTGGTAAAGAATCTGCCTGGAATGAAGGAGACCTGGGTTTGATCCCTGGGTCAGGAAGATCCCCTGGAGGAAGGCATGGCAACCCATTCCAGTATTCCTGCCTAGAGAATTCTATGGAGAGAGGACCGTGGCAGGTTACATCCCATGGGGTCACAAAGAGTCAGACATGACCGAGAGACTAAAGACACACACAGCTCAGGCTGCAGCTAGGGGTCATGGGGAAGGTACAGCCCTCACAGTGTACAGTGGGGCTCCATGAACACCAGCTGTGACACTGATAACTGACAGGCTAGATTTACTAAAGCCCCTAGTGTGCATCAGGGGCTTCTCTGGCAGCTCAGACGGTAAAGAATCTGCAAGCAGTGCGGGAGACCCGGGTTCGATCCCTGGGTCGGGAAGATCCCCTGGAGAAGGGAATGGCAACCCACTCCAGTATTCTCGCCTGGGAAGTCTCATGGACAGAGGAACCTGGTGGGCTACAGTCCATGGGGTCACAAAGAGTCGGACACGACTGACCGACTAACACTTCATGGACACCAAACCTGGGGATCTGTGCTATGTACACATTCAGGATCCACAGAGATCTTGTAAAGATGGATGAAAAGCCAAAATGAACAAGGAGAAATTCTCTCCTTGTTAACATTCTCTGCTTGGACTCGAAAAACTAATTTCACAAATTCAGGATTAGGGAAGATCTGATTCGGGAAGAATCCTTGGGGTAAAGTATAGGAATTTGGGTTGGCTCCAAAACTAAAATAAAGCAAAACCTCTTTGCCATCTTTAGCTACAAGGACGTAAAACCAAGGACAAGGGAGGTGATAGTCCCATTTCACGTTGCTCAGTATATTACACAAGGCCTGTGTTTGGTGTTGAGATTGTCTACTGTACAGATGTTCAAGGATGGAAAAGCCATTACACTGAGATACCATGTAATGAGTACTGTAGTCAGAGTCCAGAGGATGCTGAGGCTGTATTACCTCACTGTGCAGGACCACAATGGTAAGGGAGGGGTTTCAGGAACGCTTCGCAGAGACCCCATATCAGTTGATATCTGGACGATAATTAAGAGCTCTATAGATGGATATTTTAGTTCAGATGGCCAAAAATAGACACTGGTACAAGGACAGTTCTGAGAGGGAACAGCATGGATAAAACTACAGTCCAAAGAGCACTGCTGCTTGTTCCGTTCCGTTCAGTTAGGTCGCTCAGTCGTGTTCGACTCTTTGTGACCCATGGACTGCGGTACACCAGGCCTCCCTGTCCATCACCAACTCCTAGAGCTTACTCAAACTCATGTCCATTGAGCCGGTGATGCCATCCAACCATCTTATCCTCTGTCGTCCACTTCTCCTCCCACCTTCAATCATTCCCAGCATCAAGGTCTTTTCAAATGAGTCAGTTCTTCACATCAGGTGGCCAAAGTATTAGAGCTTCAGCTTCAGCATCAGTCTTTCCAATGAATATTCAGGACTGATTTCCTTTAGGATGGACTGGTTGGATCTCCTTGCAGTCCAAGGGACTCTCAAGAGTCTTCTCCAACACCATAGTTCAAAAGCATCAATTCTTTGGCACTCAGCTTTCTTTATAATCCAACTCTCACATCTATACATGACTACTGGAAAAACCAAAGCTTTGACTAGACGGATCTTTGTTGGCAAAGTAATGTCTCTGTTTTTTAACATGTTCTCTAGATTGGTCATAACTTTTCTTCCAAGGAGCAAGCTTCTTTTAATTTCATGGCTGCAGTCACCATCTGCACTGACTTTGGAGCCCCCCCAAAAATAAAGTCTGACACAGTTTTCATTGTTTCACCATCTATTTGCCATGAAGTGATGGGACCAGATGCCATGATCTTCGTTTTCTGAATGTTGAGCTTTAAGCCAACTTTTTCACTGTCCACTTTCACTTTCATCAAGAGGCTCTTTAGTTCTTCACTTTCCTGACATAAGTGTGGTGTCATCTGCATATCTGAGGTTATTGATATTTCTCCCAGCAATCTTGATTCCAGCTTGTACTTTATCCAGTCCAGCATTTCTCATGATGTACTCTGCATATAAGTTAAATAAGCAGGGTGACAATATACAGCCTTGATGTACTCCCTTCCCCATTTGGAACCAGTCTGTTGTTCCATATCTGGTTCTAACTGTTTCTTCTTGAACTGCATGCAGATTTCTCAGGAGGCAGGTCAGGTGGTCTGNATATAAGTTAAATAATCAGGGTGACAATATACAGCCTTGGGGTACTCCTTTCCCAATTTGGAACCAGTCCATTGCTCCAAATCTGGTTCTATCACTTCTTGACCTGCATAAAGATTTCTCAGGAGGCAGGTAAGGTGGTCTGGTATTCCCATCTCTTTCAGAATTTTCCACAGTGTATTGTGATCCACACAGTCAAAGGCTTTGGCATAGTCAATAAAGCAGAAATTCATGTTTTTCTGGAACTGTCTTGCTTTTTCCATGATCCAGTGGATGTTGGCAATTTGATCTCTTGTTCCTCTGCCTTTTCTAAATCCAGCTTGAACATCTGGAAGGTCATGGTTCACATACTGTTGAAGCTTGGCTTGGAGAATTTTGAGCATTATTTTGCAAGTGTGTGAGATGAGTGCAATTGTGCAGTAGTTTGAGCATTCTTTGACGTTGCCTTTCTTAGGGATTGGAATGAAAACTGACCTTTTCCAGTCCTGTGGCCACTGCTGAGTTTTCGAAATTTGTTGGCATATTGACTGCAGCACTTTTCACAGCATCATCTTTTAGGATTTGAAATAGCTCAACTGGAATCCCATCATCTCGACTAGCTTTGTTCGCAGTGATGCTTCCTAAGGCCCACTTGTCTTCGCATTACAGGATGTCTGGCTCTAGGTGAGCGATCATGCTATCATTATCTGGGTCCTGAAGATCTTTTTTGTATAGTTCTTCTGTTTATTCTTGCCACCTCTTCTTAATATCTTCTGCTCTTGTTAGGTCCATACCATTTCTGTCCTTTATTGTGCCCATCTTTGCATGAAATGTTCCCTTGGTATCTCTCTAATTTTCTTGAAAAGATCTCTAGTCTTTCCCATTCTGTTGTTTTCCTCTATTGCTTTGCATTGATAACTGAGGAAGGCTTTCTTATCTCTCCTTGATGTTCTTTGAAACTCTGCATTCAAATAGGTATATCTTTCCTTTTCTCCTTTGCTTCTTTTCACAGCTATCTGCACTGCGGCTTGAGATAGGTGCAAACCAAACCCAAGTAGGGAGACCTCTGGTGGTGACTGAGAAAAGTACAGTCTCACAGACTAGGCTGTGGGCCTGGAGGCTATGGAGGGATTCTGAGTCCCAGGGTGACAGACACAACCGCTTTGGAGAAGGGGACAGGGGAGGGGAAGGAAGGTAAGTATCAGCAGGATACAGCAAGATACAGCAGGATAAAAGAATTTTGGAAGGAAAATCAAAATGTTTACGGGGAAATGTTAGTAAGTTTCTGCTGTGTGAGGTGAGATGTGATTCTTTCTCCATCTCCCCAGGAAATCGTCTATAAACTATTTATATCGGGGAAAGAAGGGAAGGAGGGAGAGAGGAGGTTACCTGAGAATGATAGGGAGGCTGGGTTAGACACACGATGCATGGGGAGAAGGAGACTCGAGGACACAATTACTGACACCTTCAGTCACCATAGTTGTGTAACGGTCACGACTGTGTCCTGTGGGTAGGAACTGGGCGGAGACAGACTTCGATTCTCACTAGTCTGAGAGCAAGCCATGTAGAAATAGAATAGGCTGCTTCAAGAGGCACTGACCTCCCTGTCACCAGAAGGGCACAAGCAGAAATCGGTTGGCCATCCTCCAAAGAGGCTGCTTGCGTGATTTCTGCAAGAGGTGGGATATTGATAGGTGAGCCTGAGACCCCCAGGCTTTTGATGGGGGCTGAGAAAATCAGTCTCTTCATCCTGGGTCCTCCATTCTCAGCCAACTTATTCAGGTACTGAGGTGGAAGTTTTGATTGCATTCTTTTGAGGGAAGGTGCTAAATTTCACCTATGTGTTGAGATTAAGTCTGTGGAGACACAGGGCACATCTAGAAAGAAATATAGGAGAGGGCAGAATCTGCAAGGAGAGAGGAGGGAGAAGAGTCATTGCTGCTGGTCCAGAGCTTAGATTGCAAGAGTCAAGCATATTCTATCTGCTCCAGGCATTTAGACATCATTTTCCCTCGAGGGCTGTGTCCATTAAGGTCTCTGCAGGAAACAGAATCAGTCCAGGTGGTACCCATGAAGTTGCTGTAATAAAGAAACTGTTGACAGACTGTGGGCAGGTTAGGGGAACAGACAGGGAAGCAAGGGTCTTGTAGAGACTAGCAGTGAGGGGAAGCCCCCAGGCTGAAGGGGTTAGGAGAGAAAATTGTATTCTGGGCCCCTTGAGAGCAGAAGCCATGGAGGAGGGGTCTCCTGAGGGAACTCTGATCATGGAGGTCACACCTGCAGGTGGAGACATGCTGATGAAAAGAGGGTGGGGAGCATGGGAGAGATAGCCCAGTGCTCTCTCCTCTTACCTCCCAGAATCCCCCTTCCCAGAATCCTCTTTCCCTTCTTTCCTCTTACCTTCCCAGAATCCCCTTTCCCTTCTCTCCTCTTACCTTCCAGAATCCCCCTTCCCAGAATCCCCTTCCCCTTCTCTCCTCTTACCTCCCAGAATCCCCCTTCCCAGAATCCCCTTCCCCTTCTCTCCTCTTACCTTCCAGAATCCCCCTTCCCAGAATCCCCTTTCCCTTCTCTCCTCTTACCTCCCAGAATCCCCCTTCCCAGAATCCCCTTCCCCTTCTCTCCTCTTACCTTCCAGAATCCCCCTTCCCAGAATCCCCTTTCCCTTCTCTCCTCTTACCTCCCAGAATCCCCCTTCCCAGAATCCCCTTCCCCTTCTCTCCTCTTACCTTCCAGAATCCCCCTTCCCAGAATCCCCTTTCCCTTCTCTCCTCTTACCTCCCAGAATCCCCCTTCCCAGAATCCCCTTCCCCTTCTCTCCTCTTACCTTCCAGAATCCCCCTTCCCAGAATCCCCTTTCCCTTCTCTCCTCTTACCTCCCAGAATCCCCCTTCCCAGAATCCCCTTCCCCTTCTCTCCTCTTACCTTCCAGAATCCCCCTTCCCAGAATCCCCTTTCCCTTCTCTCCTCTTACCTCCCAGAATCCCCCTTCCCAGAATCCCCTTCCCCTTCTCTCCTCTTACCTTCCAGAATCCCCCTTCCCAGAATCCCCTTTCCCTTCTCTCCTCTTACCTCCCAGAATCCCCCTTCCCAGAATCCCCTTCCCCTTCTCTCCTCTTACCTTCCAGAATCCCCCTTCCCAGAATCCCCTTTCCCTTCTCTCCTCTTACCTTCCAGAATCCCCCTTCCCCTTCCTCATTAATCCAACCAGAAGCCAGAGGCTGAGGAGCTGGGAGGACTCAGTCTCCAGGGATGAGGTCACCCCAGCACAGAGCCGAGAGACAAGGAAAGAAAAACGTGGAAGGGGTGACAACGGAGAATGAGCAGTGTCAGGGCTCCTCGCCTCGCCTTTTGTGATAGAGACTGCAGGCTGTCCCACAGCATCCCGCTGTCTGGAATGCAGACACATCAGTGGGCCAGTTTGGACCATGAAGATGAGGGCAGAGAAGCTGCGGAGAGCCTGTCCCCCGAAGACACAGGGCTGCTGCTCTGAGGGTGGCTGCATGAGAGAGATGCAAAGCAGCAAGTGGCTCCAGCTGCAGGCCTGTGCCCACCCAAGTTACTACAGCCTTTGTGGATTTTGAGAGGGACAGAGCCCCCATCTTTGAGGAGCCTTCAAGAGCTTACTGCTTGCTCTGATAGCACTCCACGGGGGCTTAGATCCTCCCTTCTTGCCGAGGACCCCCATCCCGGTGATGGCTCAGAGCAGCTGTTACCTCGCCCAGAGAAGCTCTCTTCCAGCGTGAATGTCCTTCCAGTGCTCTCTGCAAAGTGTCAGCCGCGCGTAGGGTGGGGCAGGCGGGGGCTGGGTGGAGGATACTGCGGCTCTGAGTCTCCTCCCCAGTGGGTGTTCTCCCCCTCGTGGCTGTGGCTTCTCAGCCCCTGACAGCCCGTGGGGTGGCAGTTGCTGGTAAGAATCGCTTCCTGCTGGGTCCTGAGTTGAGAAGCTAGAGATGGCCCATCCTGCAGCACCGTCTCACTTCCTGTGTCACTCCATTAAGCTTCCCCTGGAAGCAGCCGGAGCCACTGCTCAAACCTCCCCAAAGAGTGTAGGTTGCCTGGACTTGACAGGAAGTGTGAGGGGTGGGGATGAGGGAGGGACAACAAAGCTTAGACTATTTGCATGAATTTCTGACGTCCTATTTTGTAGTGGTATTTCTTCAGCTTACAAAGCAATTTCTCAGAGTTTCACTCCATCTGAGAAGTTTGGAATAAACAGTTTTCATTGTCATTTTGTAGATGAAGAAACCGAGGTTTCCAGGGGTAGAGAAACGTACCCAGTGACATGTAACTCGGAGCCAGCCAGGCCAGGAGTAAGGCCCAGTTTCTGGTATTTATGCCAGATCTTCGCCTTGTCCCAGAGGCCTCTGCATGGTGAAAGAAAAACTCTTTAGTGGACATTTTATGAAACAACACTTAGAAAATGCTGAAGGTCTCCCTCCTCCCTGCCCTGGTTGTCAGGGGATACGTCATGGGTGTCCCAGTTCCATGAGTGACAAAGACAGTTTCAGAGAGCTTGTCTAGACTCTTCAGGCCTGGACCCTACCCAAGGTGTGGGGTACGTATGGCGTGTGTGTTATGCATGTGGTGGTGACTGGGTATCTAATGTGTGTTGGTTATGTGTGGTACGTGTGTGCCCGTGTGGAGTAGCATGTGCGTGTTGAGTCTTCACTTGAGGGTGTGTGGGAGTGTGAATGTGAGTGACATAATGGCTGGTGCATGTGTGATACATTGTTTGTGTATGTGTGTTGTGATATTCTTGTGCATGAGTGTGATGATGGGTCTCTCTGAGTCTGCTGCTTCCGTGAGTGTTGTGGGTACATTCACATGTGTGCTGATGGATGCGTGGTATGCCATATGTGTGCTAGAAAGAAAAAGTGTGTGTGTGTGAGTGTGAGTGTGTGTGTGTGCAGATGGCAGGGCTGGCACAGGGGGAGCCAGGACGGGAGGCTCACACCTTAGCAGCACGTGTGTTGTGGCTCACGGCCCCCAGGTGCCCGCCCCCAAGTCCCCACCTAGTTGATCAGTTTGCCTGTTTCAGTGTCAGCTGGGGCTTCCTCTGTTCTGAACAGGCCGGCATCCTTGGCACAGACCAAGATTTCGCACTGTCTCGTCCCCAGCTGCAGTTTCCCTCTGGGCCAGGCCAGCTGCCCCGCTCCCTTGGGACTTCCACCCACAAGAGAACCCCTCCCTGCTTAGGACAGGAGGAGCCAGCCCGAGCTGGACGGAATGGCCACATCAACAACTCTGCCCTCCCCGCCCCTGGAAACAGTCAAAACGAGCACCTGCCGCCAGCGCTCTACAAACATCAGCCTTACCGGTGGGGACTGCCGTGGCCTCCTCGGCAGTCAGCCTCCTAGTGAGGCCTAGCCCACCTTCCCCTTTCAGATGGCAACTCGCCCTTCATGCTCACCCACCTGCACCCTGACCGCTCACACTGGTCTCTTTTATCTGTCTTCTGAAAGAGTGCTTTCCACCTTCTAACACTTTGTATGATTTCCTTGGTTTTCTCTTTGTCTCTCCTTACTAGCATGTAAGCTCCACGAGGGCAGGAATGTGTTTGGTTTTTCATGTACTTAGAGGAGAGGAAGCAGGATGTTTAGAAGGCACTCAGAATGTTTGTGGAAGGAAGGAAGGATGGAGGGACTTGATGCCAACCTCCCACCTAGGCCAAGCCATGGTGAGGGGTGTGGGGGAGCGTCCTCGGCCCTGCTGGGGACAGCCAGAGGCCAGAGGGCAGCTCCAGGGCTGCGGATAGGGGCCTGTCAGGCTCCCAGCTGCTGGCCTCATGAGAGGGCATAGCTGTGGGTGGGAGGGGAGCTGGGAAGGATGTGTTCAGTTTCTGGGGACGGAGCTGCTGGCTAGGGACGCATTTAATTTAGCCCAAGTCTGGAACGGAGTCGAGGGAGGCGATTAATACAGACGGGGTGCTGTTCTTTCCTTGGGGCTGGAGCTGTGGCTGGGGGCCGGGTTGGATAAAGTGCGTTATTGGCCCAGAGCTGGGTGAGATAACACACTCTTGGGACAGCCCTTCTTCCAGGATAGGATGGCCAGATCTTGCCTTCTGGGGCCACAGTGAACCAAGAGTTGGCATAGGACTTTACAGCCTGCTACCGGTGTCCCATGTATGGACTCATCTGGGCCCCATCACCCCCTGCCAGGAAGCTGAGGTTTCCACTTTACAGGTGGGGGTGGGGAAGGGAAGCTGTGAGGGCGGGAGGGGCTTGCTCAGGGGTGCTCGCGCCCAGGGCTCCAGGTCCAGAGCTTGCCCCACCCTCTGCTGTCCCCACATACGACAGAAAGAGACAGACCCCTCACCTGCTTCTGGTTGAGGAACAGGCCCACCGGAGAGGTGGGGCAGCCCCAATAAGCCCTCCAGGCCCCGTGCTGATGTCAGGAGGGCAGAGCCCGCCCAGGCTGGGAATCAGAGCCTCCAGGTTTGATCTCTGGTTTGGCTCCAGGTTGTTCAAGCCACTGTCGCTCCCTGGGGCTCGGTTTTCCCACTCGAACAAGCCCCGTCCAGCTGATGGTGGTCAGTTAGGCTCCAGTGAGACTCAGACACAGCTAGGCTTCCTACACGGTGGACTCTGCTCACGGTCCAGGAGCTTCCAGAGGCCTCCGTGGGAACTCACGCTCAGCTTGCTTTCCTCCACCTTCCCTTCTCTTCCCATCCTCTTTCCCTCTGCGCTGGGTCAGGGGATTTGAATGGAGGCCAAGCAACTCAGCTGCTCTGCAGGGCATGCTGCCCAGCAGCCGCTCCAGCACGCCGCTGTGGCCACCGTAGCAGCTGCCTGGGCAGGAAAGGACTTCATGGGGGGACTCCGTTTGAAGTGCTACCCACTCTAAGGTTTGAGTGATGATGGTGGGACCTCAGCTTTTCAGTGACTTTTGCCTCAAAACGGGTCCAACGGAGGAAACAACCCAAACATCCACCAACAATGTGAATAGCTGAGTGATGAATAAACAAGATGCAGTGTATCCAGCCAGTGGAATGTTGTTCAGTCATAAGAAAAGAATGGAATACTGGTTCATGCAGCAACACAGATGAACGTTGAAAACATTACGCTGAGTGCAAGAAGTCAGTTGTAAAAGGTCACATGTTGTTTGAATCCATGTATCTGAACCCGAGTAGGTAAATCCAAGAGACAGGAAACAGACTGGGTGGTGGCCAGGGGCTGGGCAGAGGGGATACTGGGGAGCAATGGCTTAATGAGTAAGGGGTCTCCTTTGGGGATGATGGAAATGTTCTGGAACTAGACAAAGGTGGTGGTTGCACGCTGTTGTGAATGTGCTAAATGCCACTTAATTATAACTTTAAAGCAGTGAATTCTGTAACATGAATTTTAATTTTCATAAATTGACTTAACACATTAATCTCAGCACCACCTCTCCTTCCCCAACCTCTACTGCCTCCAGATCCCACCACTGGCCCACCAATACCCCCTCCTCTTCTATCACTGAGATTCAACCCATCTTCAATTCCAGGCCAGCCCTGAGTGTGGGTGGAGGGTTCTTAAGCCCCCTCATGCCAAGTCTTTCCTTCCAAGGATTCACTCAGCTTCATGCAGCCATCCCCATTTAGCTAGTACCTACTGTATACCACCTCCACTGAGCAGATGAGAAAATGATGCCCCTTGACAGAGGAAGAGCTGTGAGGTTCCCAGTGCCCTTACAATGCAGCTCTTCCGTGGGTGGCTAGACCTCAGCTCAGCCCGTTGCACTGCCACGGCAGGGCCATCATCCTCCCAAACCACTTCAGACACTCCAGTACAAGTTTCCCCTCTGCCCCATTCCCGGTCTTCCTCCTTACACAGGGCTCTATGGATACAAGCCTGCCCTGCCTAGGAGGATACGGGCGTGGGTCAGATCCCTGAGTGGCAGCTGGCTTGTGCTTCAAGGTCACACCCGAATGGACCCTTATGTTCACTCAGAATCACTCCCAGCATGAAAATGAGCATGCATTGAGCTGGAGACTGGGAACCCAATCGAGGGTGGTAGATTTGGCCCTCCCATCGCCCGCTTCCTAAATCATCAGCTCTATCATCCTCTCCTCATTCTCACGCTTGGGCAAATGTGTTCAGCTGAAAGAGCACACACATCCATGGCTCATGGGACACTCGTGGTCCAGGTTGGGGTGAATCATGCAGCCCCACTCTGTGCTCCAGGCCAGAGGACTGGACTGGTGTTGACCAGGCCAGGTGGCTGGGTGCAGAGGACCCATGGGCTCAAAAGTTGTCAGCACATCAGAAGTGAGTTCAAATCCTAGTTTTGCCACTTCATATTTCTGTGAAGAAGTTAGTCTCTCTGGTTTTCCATTTCCTTAATTGTTCGAGAGGAAAAAGCAAGATAGTTGAGGAAAAAAGAAAATAAGCTTTTCATGTACCAAATGTTCAGGAAACAGTGGTGAGCGCCCCCCCACACACACCCCTCTGCTGGTGGAGGGCAGGGGGGCGGGGTTTTTGATGGGGGTGTGGAAAGGGAGGTCAGAGGTTCAACCCTCTGGGGGATATTTAGGGGCCTGGGGGTGGGGAGGATGAGGCTGGGAAGGCTCATAGGTGGGGGTGCCACTGAACCAAGAGGCCCCACCCCAAGTCTGGCTCTGCCTGCCACACTGGGGAGGTGTCTTGGGACTGTCTCTTATACACATCTAGATGTGTATAAGAGACAGTTAATACAGAACTAGACAAAGGTGGTGGTTGCACGCTGTTGTGAATGTGCTAAATGCCACTTAATTATAACTTTAAAGCAGTGAATTCTGTAACATGAATTTTAATTTTCATAAATTGACTTAACACATTAATCTCAGCACCACCTCTCCTTCCCCAACCTCTACTGCCTCCAGATCCCACCACTGGCCCACCAATACCCCCTCCTCTTCTATCACTGAGATTCAACCCATCTTCAATTCCAGGCCAGCCCTGAGTGTGGGTGGAGGGTTCTTAAGCCCCCTCATGCCAAGTCTTTCCTTCCAAGGATTCACTCAGCTTCATGCAGCCATCCCCATTTAGCTAGTACCTACTGTATACCACCTCCACTGAGCAGATGAGAAAATGATGCCCCTTGACAGAGGAAGAGCTGTGAGGTTCCCAGTGCCCTTACAATGCAGCTCTTCCGTGGGTGGCTAGACCTCAGCTCAGCCCGTTGCACTGCCACGGCAGGGCCATCATCCTCCCAAACCACTTCAGACACTCCAGTACAAGTTTCCCCTCTGCCCCATTCCCGGTCTTCCTCCTTACACAGGGCTCTATGGATACAAGCCTGCCCTGCCTAGGAGGATACGGGCGTGGGTCAGATCCCTGAGTGGCAGCTGGCTTGTGCTTCAAGGTCACACCCGAATGGACCCTTATGTTCACTCAGAATCACTCCCAGCATGAAAATGAGCATGCATTGAGCTGGAGACTGGGAACCCAATCGAGGGTGGTAGATTTGGCCCTCCCATCGCCCGCTTCCTAAATCATCAGCTCTATCATCCTCTCCTCATTCTCACGCTTGGGCAAATGTGTTCAGCTGAAAGAGCACACACATCCATGGCTCATGGGACACTCGTGGTCCAGGTTGGGGTGAATCATGCAGCCCCACTCTGTGCTCCAGGCCAGAGGACTGGACTGGTGTTGACCAGGCCAGGTGGCTGGGTGCAGAGGACCCATGGGCTCAAAAGTTGTCAGCACATCAGAAGTGAGTTCAAATCCTAGTTTTGCCACTTCATATTTCTGTGAAGAAGTTAGTCTCTCTGGTTTTCCATTTCCTTAATTGTTCGAGAGGAAAAAGCAAGATAGTTGAGGAAAAAAGAAAATAAGCTTTTCATGTACCAAATGTTCAGGAAACAGTGGTGAGCGCCCCCCCACACACACCCCTCTGCTGGTGGAGGGCAGGGGGGCGGGGTTTTTGATGGGGGTGTGGAAAGGGAGGTCAGAGGTTCAACCCTCTGGGGGATATTTAGGGGCCTGGGGGTGGGGAGGATGAGGCTGGGAAGGCTCATAGGTGGGGGTGCCACTGAACCAAGAGGCCCCACCCCAAGTCTGGCTCTGCCTGCCACACTGGGGAGGTGTCTTGGGAAGGCCAGCCAGGCAGGGAGCAAAGGGGTGGACACCAATCCAAACATCAAAGTCAGTCCTGAGGTTTTTGGCCAAATGAAGAGCCACAGGAAACAAGCAGAGAGGCCCGAGAAACCTCATGTGTCTGAGCTCCCTGGGGTTTCAGAGACCTGAGCTGAGTGTCTGGGAGCCTTCTGGATTCTTTCCAGACCCCTGGCTAGCCCTGCTCAACAGTCTCCTTGACTCATGTCGGGAGAAGAGAGGAGAGAACACGGAGTCAGGGAGGGGAAGCCATGCAGCTGTTCCTGAGCTGGGGCCTCGGAAATTCGAGCCGAGCCACAGGCTGCCGGCAGGCAGGAGAGGGCCTCTTGGAAGCCCACTTCTGAGGCGCTGGCCCAGTCTCGCCAGCAGCCCTGGGATTAGTTCAGCAGCCCTCTCTGAGCTCTGAACATCTGCAGCCTGGCGGCCACTTCCCTCTCTCCCAGCCCCACGGGGCAGCCCCCTGAGATGGGGGTAAGGGGAGCAGACAGCTGCGACCTGGGAGGGGAGGTGGAAGGGGCCCCCCGACTGGCCTGAGACTCAGGGAGCACTACAATGGTATAGGAGCCGGCTGGGGCCTCATTCCAAAAATGCCTTCTCCTCCCCCCGCTTTGTGAGCCTGAAAGACACGGGGTTTAGGAGGAAAAGAGGGGAAATGACATCTGTACAGGCCCACTAGATAGATACCAGGGAAGAGCTGGGTGCTTGGCTGATACAACATTGTCAAGGTTGGTCTTATCATTTACATCCTTTTTTTGAAAACAGGCTCAGAGAGGTTAAGTAACTTGCCCACAATAACTCAGTAAGTTAGTAGCAGAGCCAAGATATAAATCCAGGTCACTCTAATTCTAAATCCTAAGTTCTGTCTTTAGCCAGGGCCCAACGGCTTCCTGGGTGACTCAGTGATAAAGAATCTGCCTGCCAAGCAGGAGATGTCAGTTCAATCCCTGGGTCAGGAAGATCCCCTGGAGAGGGAAATGGCAACCCACTCCAGTATTCTTGCCTGGGAAATCCCATGGACGGAGGAGCCTGGAAAGCTGCAGTCCATGGGGTCACTGAGGGTCAGACCCGACTGAGTGACTTCACTTTCACTTTTCACTTTCATGCATTGGAGAAGGAAATGGAAACCCACTCTGGTGTTCTTGCCTGGAGAATCCCAGGGATGATGGAGCCTGGTGGGCTGCCATCTATGGGGTCGCACAGAGTCGGACACGACTGAAGCGACCTAGCAGCAGCAGCAGCAAAGCTCAGTATAATCACTGCAAGGCTGAGGCCGAGGGCTGAGGAGGCGGGGAGAGGTAATGGGCTTTGCCAATCGCTCCTGGACTTGTTCTCACATTGCAGTCTGTCCAGAAGAAAAGAGCAGGTGACAAGTCAACAAACTGAGTCCCAAGAGGCTCAGCTGAGAAGACTGGAGTGGGTAGCTTGGAGAAGGCTTAGAGGAGGCTGGGTTGTTGCTGGCTTGGAGCATAGTGACTTTACTCTGTGGGACCAAGTCAGTCAGGACAGGCTAGGTTTGGCTGTGATGATGAACAATCCCCAAATCTCAGTGGCTTGCACACCCAAGGTTCATTTCTTGCTCATGTCCCAGTACGGGACAGGAGGGACTCCGCTCATCCTAGTTATTTAGGAATCCAAGCCAAGAGGGCTTTCCTTTAGACATGATTCCCCCCCCTCCCTCCCCCCCCCCCCG
>SJYR01000965.1:445028-482345 GCA_006410655.1 Kobus ellipsiprymnus
AGGCGAACCTTTGTTGGCAAAGTGATGTCTCTGCTTTTGAATATGCTATCTAGGTTGGTCATAACTTTCCTTCCAAGGAGTAAGCGTCTATTAATTTCATGGCTGCAGTCACCATCTGCAGTGTATTTTGCAGCCCCCACTTTATTTTTGGGCTCCAAAATCACTGCAGATGGTATTGCAGCCATGAAATTAAAAGACGCTTACTCCTTGGAAGGAAAGTTATGACCAGCCTAGATAGCATATTGAAAAGCAGAGACATCACTTTGCCAACAAAGGTCTGTCTAGTCAAGGGTGATGTGAGAGTTGGACTGTGAAAAAAGCTGAGCACCGAAGAATTGATGCTTTTGAACTGTGGTGTTGGAGAAGACTCTTGAGAGTCCCTTGGACTGCAAGGAGATCCAACCAGTCCATCCTAAAGGAGATCAGTCCTGGGTGTTCTTTGGAAGGAATGATGCTAAAGCTGAAACTCTAATACTTTGGCTACCTCATGCAAAGAGTTGACTCATTGGAAAAAGACTCTGATTGCTGGGAGGAATTGGGGGCAGGAGGAGAAGGGGACGACAGAGGATGAGATGGCTGGATGGCATCACCAACTCAATGGACATGAGTTTGGGTGAACTCCAGGAGTTGGTGATGGACAGGGAGGCCTGGCATGCTGCAAGTCATGGGGTTGCAAAGAGTCGGACATGACTGAGGGACTGAACTGAACTGAACCGAAAATAGAGTCTCTCACTCTTTCCATTGTTTCCCCAACTATTTGCCATGAAGTGATGGGACCAGATGCCGTGATCTTAGTTTTTTGAATATTGAGTTTTAAGTCAACTTTTTCACTCTCCTCTTTCATTTTCATCAAGAGGCTCTTTAGATCTTTACTTTCTGCCATAAGAATGGTGTCATCTGTATATCTGAGACTATTAATATTTCTCCCGGCAATCCTGATTCCACCTTGTGTTTCATCCAGCCCAGCATTTCTCATGATGTAGTCTGCATATAAGTTAAATAAGCAGGGTGACAATATACAGCCTTGATGTACTCCTTTCCCTATTTGTTCCATGTCCGGTTCTAACTGTTATTTGTTGAACTGCATGTAAATTTCTCAGGAGGCAGGTCAGGTGGTCTGGTATTCCCATCTCTTAAAGAATTTTCCAGTTTGTTGTGATCCTCACAGTCAAAGGCTTTGCCATAGTCAATAAAACAGAGGTAGATGTTTTTCTGGAATTATCTCGCATTTTCTATGATCCTACACATGTTGGCAATTTCATCTCTGGTTCTTGTGCCTTTTCTAAATTCAGCTTGAACATCTGAAAGTTCTCCATTCACCTACTCTAGAAGCCTCACTTGGAGAATTTTGAGCATTAGTTTGCTAGCATGTGAGATGAGTGCAAGTGTGTGATAGTCTGAACATTCTTTGATATTGCCTTTCTTAGGGATCAGAATGAAAACTGACCTTTTCCAGTCCTGTGGCCACTGCTGAGTTTTCCAAATATCCTGGCATATAGAGTGCAGCACTTTTCACAGCATCATCTTTTAGGATTTGAAATAGTTCAGCTAGAGCCCCCACTCTCCCTCCCCTACCCTCAACACTGTAGCAAGAGGTGAACTGCACACTGGCTTCTAAAACTTCACATTTTATTGGTCGAAGGAAGTTACGTGGAAGCATGTAGTTTCACGGGGCTGGAAGTGCAAACCCACCCAGTGCCCAGGAGGTGATGGAAATGTTTGATGGGCAGCATTAAGCACTCAGGACTGGAGGGAGTAACTGGGTTATGGGTAAATGCATTGAGGTCAATTTCAAGTCCATTGTGGCGTGACCTTCCCTGGGAAATAGTGAGTACCCACCAACAGAAGTATGCCAGCCAAGGCAGGATGGGCTCATGGCAGGAAGGCGGCAGAAGAGACTCTGCCATCACTGGGGTGATGGGATATGGCCTGCATGGTGGTGGGTAAGGGCAAGGGCACTGGAGCCAGACGTGCCTGTGTTCAAATCCTCTTCTCTCTTTTTAGCTGTTACTGTGTGCAGACTACCTACCATCTCTGGGCTCCAGCAGTGTCCTGTGTTACATGGGAATAATAATGATGCTGGAAAAGACAGAAGGCAGGAGGAGAAGGGGGCAACAGAGGATGAAGTGGTTGGATAGTGTCACCTACTCAATGAACATGAGTTTGAGCAAACTCCAGGAGATAGCGAAAGACAGGAAAGCCTGGTCTGCTGCAGTCCATGGGGTTACAAAGAGCCGGACACAACTTAGAGACAGAACAACACCCACAATAATGCCAAAAACATTTGTGAGGCTTAGATGTCTATAGCACACAATGCCTGGCACATGGGAGGCTTGAATCAAGTCCTGCGTGCATGCTAAGTTGCCTCAGTCATGTCCAACTCTTTGCGACCGTAGGGACTGTAGCCTGCCAGGCTTCTCTGTCCATGGGATTCTCTAGGCAAGAATACTGGAGTGGGTTGCCATGCCCTCCTCCAGGGGATCTTCCTGATGCAGGGATCAAACCCATGTCTCTTATGTCTCCTGCATTGGAAGGCGAGTTCATCAATTGCTCTTATTGTTGTTCTCACTCCTACGCAAGGTCCTGTGGCCTTCCCTTCTTGAAACCTTTGCCAGGGTCTCTTCTGGGCCTCTCACATCCCTAAGACATTAGTTAGCTGCCAGGGCAGAGCTGGGAGAGTGCTGTGCATGGCCCAACAGGTTTCTCCCCCACCATTATGGCATGGCCTAAGAGGCAGAACACTTTCTGGGACTTTCTCTAGCCTGCTTCTGCCCCTCAATATATTTTCTGCTCTTCCTGCCTCCAAGTCTGATTACAAAGCATTTACCTTCTCTAGCTCATCCCCAAATCTTCCCTAACAACCATTGATCCAACTTATGTCTGCAAGATTTTGCCTTTTGCACACTGTCATAGAAATGGAGAGTCAGAGGATGCAACCTTTCTGCTGTATCCTAATTTATCTACTCTCTTGAGGTTCGGTTGTATTAGATGAGAGATTACTCTATCTTCCTTCTCCCTTTCTCCCTGTCCAGCTGCATCACTGGTATTTGTTCCTTGGTTACTATCTTCATAACTCTAAGTACTATATGCATATCTCCAGCTTAAAAGGTATCCCCAAGGCTTTCTGAGATAAAGCTTTTTACATCCCCACAAGCATGAAAATAACCATTTCAGAGACATCAGCAGGAGGCTTGGTAGAGAGAGGTGGTATGTTTCAGAAGTGAGGGCTTTAGGAGCACAGATGAGAGAATGAAGTTAAGAGAAGTTTTCTGGAAGAGGCAAGACTTGAGCTGAACCTTGTCCACTTACCTTTCCCAGGGCATCCATCGCTCTCTTCCGTCTGTGAGCCTTGACTTGCAGTATCTCATTCAGACACCAGGGGGAGGACAAGGGGCTTTGCTGGGATGTCCTCTCCTCTGATAGAAAGAAGACAGTCCACTTTCCCCGCCCCCATTCCTTTGAGGCTGGAAGGAGTTGCCACTAGGTTCTCAGCTCCTAGCCCTCAATCCGATCAGAGGTTTGAGTCTATGCATGATATCTGTAAAGCTTCCGGGCCTTCTGTTCGTGGATACGTCTCATCTGCACTCCATGTTCTCAAGGTGTGGTCCTTAGAGCCCTCACATGGGTACCAGTCTGTAGACACGTACATTTCTGGGCCCGCTCCAGACCTCTCATCAGGAGCTGGGGCCCAGGAATATACATGTTTCATACTCACCCCAGGTTCCTCTGATACACAGGCGGCACCGAAAACTAATGTTGAAGGCTTTCCATGATCCTACCCCATCAACCCCCTTCATCATTTTCTCCCCTGTTTTCCATAGTCATTTCTCTGTAATGGGTTCATAATTTGAGGAAACACAGCATATTTGATTCCTGGAAGTTGAACCTCTCACATGGAATTGACGCATCTTAAAAAAAGTCTTTCAGGTGGCTCAGTGGTAAAGAATCTGCCTGCCAAGTAGAAGATGTGGGTCGGGAAGATTCCCTGGAGGAAGGCATAGCAACCCACTCCAGTATTCTTGCTTGGAGAATCCCCATGGACAGAGGAGCCTGGCGGGCTACAGTCCATGGGGTCGGAAAGAGTTGGACAGGACTGAACAGGGCCTGTAAGCAACATCTACCCCACGCAGTCTGCAATCTGGAAGACTACGTAAGACTCCCCACATTTTAGTTTCCAAGAAGTCCATTTAAAATACGATCTGATCTGTACTTCAGTTTTCCCGAAATGTAGTTCCTGGAACCTTTGAGTGGGAATCACTCATCATTTTATAAAACAGGTTTAATACACATTTTAATATCAATAGTTTTTATTTTAATACCAAAATAAGGAAGAGGAACAGAGTGTCCAAATAAAGGAAAGTCCTCTACATTAATAAATTTAACTTTATGGAACTTTCATTCTCTTGCCCTCTGTTTTTCTGCTTTGTGCAAACAAATGAAGAATTCACCACAGACCAGCTTGTGTTCTTGGGCTGGTGTTTGGGGAGCAAGCTGATGTGAGGACTTGGTTTGAGAACAACTCCATGCTGGGCGGCTGTGTTGTGATTGCAGTGCTAAGGTAGAGTATCAATACTGGACTTTTGGTACGTATTTTGTGTATCATCAATACGCGACATTTTCAATGAAAGAGAGGTGGTGGTTTTCTATATTTGGTTCTCATGATGTTTTAAGGGTTGAGAGTTTAAGAAAACGATACCATTCGTATATCTACTGTCTGCTGTGAGGACTCCGCTGGGCCCAGAATCTGTGGACAGTTGTAGGTGCTGCCCTTTGGGCAGTAAGGTCTGGTGAGTGAATGGTGGAAAGTTGCGTGGTGGGGTGATGAAGGAAGGAGCTGGGAGTACATTCTACACACGAGCACCAAGAAGGTCGTGATGCGGCTGTCCAAGGACTGGTCCTTGAAGAACTGAGCTGCCCTACACTCTGAGACACTAGAAAGAAGAGCTAGGCCCAACAGCAAGAATTTTCAGAGAGGGAAATGTAAACTTGATAGAGAAAAGATGTTCTAGGAATCAGAGATGTCTAAATATGGGAAGCAAGCCTCTCATTACCGCACACAGAGTTTGAAGAAGTCAGTCATGTGGGAGGTGATGGAGAAGCTTATTGCATTTAAACATAAACAATAACATTAAATAGAAATAATGGAAATAATAGTTTCACATTGATAGTAATTGACATTTACAAAGTTGTTTTGGTACAACTGCAGTTTTAAAATAGTCTTGAGAGGTAGATTGAAAACTATTCTGACTTCAGGTTCAAGATGGCAGATTGAGGATACACAGCCGTGTCCAAACAGAGGAAAATGTCAGCTCCTGAGGCACTTACAATCTAGAAATTCTGTAGTTTCCGTATTATCCTTGAGACACTGGAAAAACTTAGGGACTGGGCAAAATAAGACAATATAAGGAAAAAAGAAAGGCAGTTATAAGCTCCAAGGGAAAAAAGAAAAAAAAAATGGAGACAATGTAATTATAGTTTCCGTAGTGTAGTGGTTATCACATTTGCCTCACAGTGTAATTACAGCATCCTATTGATTACATAGGAAACCATATGTAGTCATAAGACTATAAACACTATTTTTGATTTTTAGAAACAATTTACAGAGCATAGAAACTTAGTGATGACTGAAGACAGAATGCCAATGTTAAAATTTTTGACAATATAAAAATAAATGTATAGTCAGTGGAATACTTGTGTTAGAGGTGGGGAAATGAAATAAAAAGTAGGTGTGTTAATAGCTTCATTCTCATTCAAGATTGTTGAGTTATTGACTAGAGTTGATAAAACAAGGGATAGAAGTGTAAGTACATTCTTTAAATGTTCAAAGGTAAACAGAAGACATAGACTAGATAGATTCACAGGCAGGCGAGTGAAACAGAGGAAGAGAAAAAGGAGGATGTTTTGTGAACTAAATTTTTGTTTATCATACCTGGGAATCAATAGATTACCTAAAGTCCGTAAATCAACAAATGGAACTTCCCTTCTGGTCCAGTGGCTAAAACTCTGCATTCCCAATGCAGGGGCCTGGGTTCTAGTTCCCTGGTCAGGGAACATGCTGGCCAAGAGTTCGCACATTACAACTAAAGATTCCATATGCCACAACTGCAGGTTGAAGATCCCATGTTCTTGCTGCAACTAAGACCCGGCACAGCCAAATAAATAAGATAAACATATATTTTAAAAAATAAATGGAACCATCAGCATTTTATTTAGTGTTTCAGAGGCTTATCACCTAAATAATACGATAAATGGTTAAAAGAGGTTTCCTTGAGGAAATGAATTAGGGGTAGAAAGGACTGGAGCAAGAAACTTGTTTTCCATGACATACATGGGCATGGCATTTTTTAAATTAAAAAAAACCCTACAATGTAATATATTATTTTCATGTTGTTCAAAAAATCAAAGTATACCATCCCCACTATAATATAGGAAGAAACTGAGGCTCAGAGAGGCAAGATGACTTTGTTTAGGTCACAGCACAAGGAAGCAGAGCGACCAGGAATGAATGCCCTATCTCAGGACACCAGCTCCTCCGAGCTCCACGGGGCTGTTCCAAAGAGCCTTAAGAGCGCCTTTCACTGTGCTGCTGTGATTCACCATCCACTCAAGCTGCTATGCCTGTGCACCTGCTCTTTTCTCTGCCTAGAGGGCCCCTCCCTACTTCTTTTGCTGGCATGCGTCTGTTCATTTATCACGACCCAGCCCTATGTCAGTTCCTCCGTAACAAGGCCTCTTCTTTTGTCTTCTTCCTGTACTCTGTCCCTGTGATGTTTATTTATGATCCCACTGGATCATAAATATTTGGCTCTCCATCTGTACATGTTTCTGTCTCATTTGCTAGTCTATGAACCTTTCAAGGCAGAGGCCTGTGTCTGATTCAACACCATACCCTAGCTCCCACCTCACTGCCTGTCCCTGGGTCTTCAAAAGCGTTTCCGGAATTTGTGAATGGGTGGAGCGCGTGTGTCTCTGACTCTAAGATTCTGGGCTGGTGGCCGAGCCCCAAAGCCTGGCCGTGGGCCTGACAGCTGTGGAGGAGCTGCTCCGTCAGGCTCACACGCATCCCTAAGTGACTGCCCTTCTCCCAGCCTTCATATTCCATCCCCTCCTATTTACTTGTTCTCCACTCGCATCCCAAGGCTTACCTGCAAATCTCAGTGTTCCCAAAAGGCATGCTTTCGGAGCCAAGTGGAACCTTCCATTTGGATTGTATCAAATCACTGACAAAGTTCTGTCCCCAAGTCAGCAGAGGCTGGAGGGAGGCCTTTGGGGAAGACCTTTTCTCCTTAGAGGAACTAACCCAGAGAAAAAGATAATGATAATAATGTGCTGGTAGGCGCTGCTCAAAGTAGTGGAAACAGAGGAATGAACGGATTGAGCAGCTCTTCGAGCTGTGTCCCCAGGCAAGCTCTTGGCGTCTCTGGGCCTCTGTTTCCTCATCTGGATCATAGGAAAGTGATAGCTGCCTTTACATCAGACGGGGTTTACATGAGCCCAAGCATGAGAACAGGTCTGGAACAACACTGACTCCGAGTTGGTGCTCATTCTATATGCGCATCTTCCTTTCTCTACAGTCATTTTTTCATTTTAATTTTTTAATTTTTATCACAGTGAGCCACTAACACGGCTTAAGAGGCAAATTCTTCTTTCGTTACAACAAAAACTAGTTTTTCACCCCATCCTCACTATTTTTCGCCAGAGGCAACCACTTTCAACTCTTGAAACAATTCTTCTGGTATTTACTTGCATATTTCAAAATAACTTGCTTGTGTTGGTATTTTTTTGTTTTGTTGTCAGGTTTCATCTTTTTAATCATCCTGGTGAAGGACATCCTAAATGTTACGTGAGACACAACAGAACATTTTTTATTTCCAGGATTAAGAAAAAAATGAGGGAGTTTCCCGGCAGCCTAGGGATTACGAATTCTGTCTCTCACTGCTGTGGCCCAGGTTCAGTCCTGGGTCAGGGAACTAAAATCCTGCAATCCATGCACCACAGCCAAACAAACAAACAAAAAAAGAAATGACAAATATTTTTAGAAAACTTCTATATAATCAGACAGAGTGCTAGAGTAAAAAAACCTCTAAGTAATCATGTTCTTGGCCTTCCCTGGTAGCTCTGATGGTGAAGACTCTGCCTGCAATGAGGAGACCTAGGTTCAATCCCTGGATTGGGAAGATCCCCTGGAGGAGAGAATGGCAACCCACTGCAGTATTCTTGCCTGGAGAATTCCAAGCACAGAGGAGCCTGGCAGGTTATAGTCCAGGGGGTCACAAAGCGTCTGACACAACTGAGCGACTAATACTTCACTTCCCATTTCAATCCTGTTCTTGATTTCTTATAGCCAATCGTTGGAAATTATTTCCCAACCATGATTAAACATTGTGTACAGGTTTTTAAAAAATGTTCCTAGATATACTTTATTTAAAACAAACTGTCTAGTTAAATTTTTTTTTTTTTTTTTTTTTTCGGTCAGAACCAATAATCCTGGGAGCCTGAACTGAAAAACTGGTAAAAAAAGGAAAAAATACTCAGACTCTACAAATGTCTCAGAATTTTTCTTTAAATGGGAGAAAAAAATTTTATAAACACATGGAGCTTTCTGAAAGGTCTTTAACAAGCTACCTTGGGAGCTCAATTGAAAAAAAAGAGGTCGATGTGCTTAAAACAGATGTTTCCGTGCAGCTCCAAAAATCTTTGTAAATACAGCCTGGATCAGAAGTTTTATTCCTTGTGTATCTACATGGGATGTGCATGCATCTCAGTTGTCATAATTGTCCCTGTAATTTTCTCCCAAATAGTGGTCGTAACCACCCTGCCTTCTGCCACCACAGTCTCTGGACCTTCCATGTCCATATCCATATCCTCCAGGTCAATTGTCATACCTGTCACTTCCATAGTCCCGGTCCCCACCTCCTCTAGAGCAACTGTGACCACACCCACAGGCTCAAAGTCACCTCCTCTTGTTCCCCGGGGCCAACTTGCCCAAGTGGTCTACACGGATCTGACAATTATCAGAGACTTTCCATTCTAGGCTCTCATAGCATCCGAGGCACACTCTGGACTGTTGAAGGTGATGAAACCAAAACCCTGGGATAGCTGTGGTTTCCAGTCTTTGACAATGACCACCCCAGAGACAGGTCAGAAGCTGCTGAAGTGATCTTCCAGAGCTCGCCCTTCAGGGCTGAAGTTGAGTCCTCCCACGAAGAGCTTCCCTTCTTCAGAGGGCATGGCAGTAAATTCAAGTCCTGGAAATGAAGACGTAAAAAGGCCAAAAGAGACAGCTACTGCGAAGGAGCCAAGAGACTGGGCTGTAATGATACTTTAAAATTCATCTACTGAGGGGCATCTTGGTTGATTCTGCTGCTGCTGCTGCTAAGTTGCTTCAGTCGTGTCCAACTCTGTGTGACCCCTTTTGGCAACTCTGAATAAAGTTGCTGTAAACCTTTGTGTGTAGGTTTTTGTGTGGACTTAGGTTTTCAACTCATTTAAGTGAATAGCAAGGAGCATCATCTCTGGATTGTATGGTAAATCTATACTCAGCTTTGTAAGAAATTTCAGACTGTCTTCCAAAGTGGCTGTACCATTATGCATTCCCACCAGCAATAAATAAGAGTTCCTGTCATTCTACATCTTCACCAGCATTTGGTGTGATCCGGCTTTCAGATATTCTAATAGGTGTATAGTGAAAGAAAAGTGAAAGTGCTCAGTCATGTCCGACTCTTTGCATCCCCATGGACTGTAGCCCACCAGGTTCCTCCATCCATGGGATTTTCCAGGCAAGAATACTGGAGTGGGTTGCCATTTCCTTCTCCAAGGTATATAGTGGTACCTCACCATTTTAATTTGTAAGTCACTGACATAATTTTGAGCATCTTTTTATATGTTTATTTGCCATCAATATATCTTCTTTGAGGAGGTATCTGTTCACATCTTTTGCCTATTTTTTAGTTGGTTGGTTTTCTTATTGTTCAGTTTTAAGAATTCTTTGTATATTTTAGACATAAGCCTCTATGAGATTGTGTTTTGCAAATATTTTCTCCCAATCTTTGACGTGTCTTTTTATTTATTAATGTACTGAGCTTTTATTATTATTATATGTTTAACTTCTAAGAGTTCTTTTTTGTTCTCTAGATGTTCTTTTTAATAGTTTCTTCTTTTTGTTTCATGTATAGAAAAAATTCTTCTCATCTCTCTGAAGATATTCATGACAATTTTTTCCTGAAGTGTTCCTCTCCCTGCAAGCCTCTGTCTTTTCCCAAAGTGCTTTTATTTCTTAGTAGAGGCTCTCCCCTAACAACAGGGGATTCTTGTTTGCCTTCTTGTCTGAGGAAGACACCAGAATCTGATTGTACATACACTCTGTCTGTGTTTGTGTTTGGAGATGTGGGGAAGGGGAGGGTGTGCTTCTTTCTAGGGTAATTGGACCAACATTTTTGAGCGGAGATTTCTTATCCAGTCCTTGCTGGACCTCGTAAACATGCCTACTAGCAGTTTGGAATTTGAGTGGGAGAAGAAGCCTAGAAGTTCAGCATCTAATAAGTAAATTTCCATTTCATCCCTATTTTAAATACTCCATACACATCTATGTCTGCTGTCTTCCTGTCTGGAAATCCTTACTTTATCTTCTCCAGATAGTGAAGCTTCAGGTTTCTGCTGAGGTGCAGAACAGAAAGTTTACCACCTGTGTGGTGAGGGAGGGAATGGGTCTGGGATTAAACTGCTTTTTAGACTTTTGGGGGCATAACACATTATGAGTTTATTCCATGAGGAAATTTTCATTTCCCCCCAGTGTTTTAATACTCGACAAGAATAACATCTAATGCTTTTTCATATTATTTGTAGGCTTAAATTTTTTAATTAGAAGTGGTGATACTAGATAAGATATAATTCACACTAGTTTCTAATCATCTTCTTTTAATAAGAATTTGATGAGATTATTTTGTCACTCTGAAATAAGATTTTATGAAACTGTGTACTTTTCTATCATCTGTTCGTCCAGAGATCCAGCTTCATTACCCTCAGTCTGTATTTATGATGAATGAATTTGAATGACAAATTCCTATCAAAAAGTATTTCTATACATTTCATTTGAACTAATTTCTATTGGAAGATAGTTGATTTACAAGGCTGTGTTAGTTCCTGCTATACAGCAAAGTGAGTCAGCTATGCATATACATAGATTCACTTTTTTTAGATTCTATTCCCATGTATGTCTTTACCGAGCACTGAGTTGAGTTCCTAGTGTTATACAGTAGGTTCTTATTAGTTACCATTTTATCAGCTCAGTTCAGTTCAGTTCAGTCGCTCAGTCATGTCCAACTCTTTGCGACCCCATGAATCACAGCACGCCAGGCCTCCCTGTCCATCACCAACTCCCAGAGTTCACTCAGACTCACGTCCATCGAGTCAGTGATGCCATCCAGCCATCTCATCCTGGGTCGTCCCCTTCTCCTCCTGCCCCCAATCCCTCCCAGCATCAGAGTCTTTTCCAATGAGTCAACTCTTCGCATGAGGTGGCCAAAGTACTGGAGTTTCAGCTTTAGCATCATTCCTTCCAAAGAAATCCCAGGGCTGATCTCCTTCAGAATGGACTGGTTGGATCTCCTTGCAGTCCAAGGGACTCTCAAGAGTCTTCTCCAACACCACAGTTCAAACACATCAATTCTTCGGCGCTCAGCCTTTTTCACAGTCCAACTCTCACATCCATACATGACCACAGGAAAAACCATAGTAGCGTGTATATGCCAATCCCAATTCCCAATTATCCCTCCTCTCTATATGAGCAGATTTCAGTAGATTCTTCAAGGTGTTCTGTGTTCTAGCTAGCATTATCTAACATTTATTGTTTCCATGGATTTAAAAAATAAACGTTCTATCTAGTAGTCATGTCTCCTTAGGCTCCTCTTAGCTACGACAATTTCTCGAACTTTTTGGGTTTTTTATTATTATCTTCACAATTTTGAGAAATACTTTTCAGGATTTCGTAAAATGTCTTCCAGCTGGGATTTCTCTGATATTTCTTTAGTGATGACACTTGGGTTACACGTTTTGGAGAGAAAGACCACAGAGGCACAGCGCCATTCTCATCATACCGTACCCGAAGGACACGATATCAACATGGCTTATCACCGATGATATTAACTTTGATTACCTGACTGAGGCACCACCGATTGTCAGGTTTCTCCCTTCTAAAGTGAATCTTTCCGTCCACTCCCAACCCTGTACTCTTTAGAAGGAAGTCACTACGCACAGCCCATATTTAAGGACCGGGTGTTTTCCTCTACTTCTTGAGGGCAGACTATGTGCATAAATTATTTGGAATTCTTCTGTACAGGATATTTGACTAGTCTCCTCTGATTATTTATTTAATCCTTATTTGTATCAGTATCAATTCAGGAGCATTTATTTTATACTTTGAACTATAATCCAATATCACTTTAGTGGCTCAAATTGTCCCAACCTTAGCTAGCAGGAGCTTTTCCAGTTGCCGTCCTTGCTCTTGGATATGCCCTCGCCCTTGTGTGTACCATGTATGTGTGAGCACTTTCCTACTTTTTGATCCCAGGCTTGTTTGTATATTTCCTGCCCCAACTCTAGAACCATCCATTTTCCCAAGGAGTCCTGGTTCCTTTTGTTGGAGAGGGGTATTGGAAACCAAGATCTGGGTGCTCGATATGCTCATTGATATTGGGATGTTGTAGCTTCTAGGCCTGCTCAGCTGACAGAATAAAAACTGTGTGTGTGTATCCTAAACCACACACACACATCTATAAATAGTTCTATATGTAACCATCTATATGGTATGTTAAGTTAAACATAAATTCATCCCATTTCCTTCCCCTTCCACTCTCATTCATTAAGAAGTGGATCATCCTAGCCTCTTCTTACTCATTTGCATCCTCCCACTCCAACAGTGAGAAACCATGACCATTTACCCATTCATTTACCTAATCACTCACTTCCACTACACATGTATAGATCATCAGAACCGTTAATCTGTAAAGTCATGGGAAAGAATTAGAGCACAACTAGAATACAGTGATTATGTACAGTTTCTTTTGCCTCTGCTTTTATTTCATTTCCCAAGTTACTTAGGTCAGCAACTTTTCCCCCGTCTCCTTCAATCAGGTTCATTCATACATTTGCAATAAAGTTAGATCGTTTCATCATATTATACATTCCATCCTGGGATAGATATCCCATCCTAGATAAAAATCACCTAAGTGATTTTTTTTTTAATTTGCATATGTTAAATTTCATTGTGCTATGAAGTTCTATGGATTTTGACAAATGCATCATTACAATAACATGTAGAACAGTTTCAAAGTCCTTAAAAATTCCCAAATGATCTACCAATTCAACCCCCCCTATTTCCTGGCAATCACTGGCAATTACTTTCTCTACAGAGTTTCCTTCTCCAGAATGTCACGTATTAATATTTGGAATCATACAGTATGTAGCCTTTTCAAACTGGCTTCCTTCCGTTAGCAATATGTGTTTAAGATTCATTCATGTTTTTTCTCAGCTTCATAGCTCATTTCCTTTTATCACTGAATAATATATAATTGTATATATATACAATTTTGTGTGTTTGTTTCACCTATTGAAGGACATCTTGGTTGCTTCGTTTGGGGGATTTATGAATGAAGCTGCTATAAATATTTGCCTGAGGGCCTTTGTGTTGGAGTAAGTGTTTAAATCAGTTGGATAATTAAATAGACTTTTGACTAATCATTCCTCGTTTTGGCTTCCCCTTCATACCCACTTCCAGAGAAAAGGGATGTTTTTATTTCCAAGCCTTTGAGGGGTTCTGCAATGTAGATCAGCTTGCTTCATGTCTTCCTACCTGCCCGCTTGTGGTTCAGCTCTCTCTGGTCTGCTAAATCAGTTACACTCTCCCATTAGCTTTCTAGCCTGTAAAAGTATGTCGCATAATCCCCTCTCATAGTCCCATTAGTTCTGTGGGTTTATATCTTGACCCTTTCATGCTCATTTTGGTGGGATGGAGTGAATGCTAGAGTCAGTGTTCCACCCACCAGTTTCAACCAGAAATACCAACTCCCCCAACCCTTACCCTTGCTTCTTTTCTCAGGGATGGAGATTCAGTCTCCTTGGGGATGTGAAATCAGGGCTGCTGTGACTCCAGTCGTGTGTGAGAAGACCCTTTGCTCCCAGTCTTTCTCGCAGTGCCTGCGGGTCAGGATCTCAGTTCCAACCCCCTGCCGTTAACAATCTAGACCTTAGGGCTTTGAAGGTTGGAACCTGTCAGGAAGGGAAGGGAACTGGCTCAACATTCTGAGCTGGAGGCCTCAGAGCAAGGTCATATGTGTCTATGGCTTACCCTGGGAAAATGATGCAAATGGCGGGATAGGAGGAAGGGGCAAAGAGAGCAAGACTCCAGGAACAGATTGGAGCCAAGTATTTCTCGAGTCCCTGTTTGGAACCTCCACGTTCACCTTCCTAACAAACAATGTCTTGGAGAAAACCTTCTGGGGGTGGGGGCGTGATAGCAATAGAGAAATCAAGAAAGAAGGTGAAGTCAGGGATGCAATGAAGAAATTAAATAATTGATCATTGAACAGAATCACCTCTGGTCTGCCCAGCTTCTCCTTTACCCTGATCTCCTTTTACTCTACCCAGAGCGACTTCTCCCTGGGTGATTCCATCCTGAATTGCTCTCACTGTCAGTAGGGATCCGAAGGCCTCCCCAAGTCATAGCTCCCACCCCAGTCCCCTTCCTGAACTCTAGCTGAGTTGCAATGGCTTGCCCTGGAAGTACCATACCTATCACAGCCACGGGTACCCTGTGCCACGCTTTCCTTCCTTCCATCAGAGCCCATCATCTGTGTTGGGTTTCCTAAAGATTCTTCCAAGTTCCTGATTCACTTATATATTGTTTTATCTCTGTGAAGTGTGATGTATTTATTTTGTAGCTTTAAAATATCTTTGCAATAACTTTTTAGGTCTTTGGGTGAAGGGCTATGTGACATGAAACTTGAAAGAACAGTTATCTCCTTTGCTGGGATTCTTTTTTTTGTGGGGGGCGGCCATGCCGCAAGGCGTGTTGGATCTTATTAATAGTTCCCCAACCAGGGATCGAACCTGCACCCGCTGCACTGGAAGAGTGGAGTCTTAACAACTGGACCTCCAGGGAAGTGCCTGCTAGGGTTCTTTTGGGAAGGGTCTTGTGGTACCTCTTCAGCCCCAAACCCATCCTAAGACTGGTGAAAGTTTGCCTTCTTTGGAAAAGGATGTTTCCCAACCTCTTAGGAGAGCACAGTTTAGGGTCTCACAAGCACTTGGAAGTTTTTCTTACTTTATCTTTCATTCTTTCTCTTACATCATCTCTTATCTCTCACTGGGGTTAAGAACAGCTTCCCAGGTCCCTGGTTTCCCTTTTGGAAAATGCACTGGAAGTTTTGTTCCCAAGGGATAGATGGGATGAAAATCTGGTCCCAGGGATGACTCAGTAACTATTTAAACAATTACCAGGGGTTTGTGCAATGTTCCTGCTGTCCCTGGGCCTGTGCGAGTAGGGCTTTACTGCCTATGAGTAGAGTCCAGATGCCTTGTCCTGTCATCAAAGCCACTCAGCATCTGTAGCATTTCCCTTATCTTGGGGCTGAAAAGAGTCAATGGAGCTTTGAGGTTAGGAGTGTGGGCTCTGTATTCAGACGACTTGGCTTCCCAACCAACTCTGCCACATACTGTGTGACCTTGGGAAAGTTACTCAACCTCTCTGTGCCTCAGTTTCCTTCTCTGTACAGTGGTGAGTGATGGTAATAATAGTATGTGCCTCATGGAGTTTTTGATAAGGCTAAATGAATTTATAAGTGAAAAGGGCTCAGAATAGTGCCTGATGCTGAGAAAGTGCTGTCAGCTACACCTTGCATCCCAGAATAGTCCCTCTCCAATCAGCCTGGACCATTTCCTATTCGCCTGGCTAATTCTGAATTTCTGTTAACTAGGCACAAAGTAAATTCTCTTTCTCTCTTTATCCTTCTTCTTTTCCTTCTATTATCAATGATAACTATCATTTATTGATCATTTGCTACAGGCTGGTTATTTTTCAAGTGTTTTTTTTTTTTTTCAAAACTCACAACCCTGATAGACTGGGAACATCACTCATTTTATGGATAAGAAAACTGTGCCTTAGAGAGGGAAAGTCAGTGTTTGATCCAGTAAAATGTTAAGTGGCAGATCTTCAAGTTTAACTATTTCCATCTCCTTTGTCTCCCATAGCAGGCTACCTCTCCCTGTCTCACTATCAAACTTTCACTGCCCGTCACCCCCACTTGCAAGGCTATGCTTCAGGTTCTGCTCGTTGTGAATCACATCACTCTCTATGCTTTTGGTTGCAAAGTAGTGGAAAATCAACTGCAGCCAGTTGATTAATCTAGAAAGGGAATTTGATCACAAAAATGCAATGTCTAGAAGGAAGGCAGACTTCAAGCCCTGGTGGATCCAGCAGCTTATCAATGTCCCCGAGGTCTCACTTTTCGTTGTCCCATGCTGCCTTCTTCCATGTCTTGGTCTCACCCTAACCCTGGTTCCCATGTAGCCTTGGGATGGCTGTCAGCAACAATCCAGGTGCCTTCATCTAGAGCTCCACCCCTTGTCCCAGATCCTGGGATGAGGATATGAGAATAAGCAATATATTTGGGAAGATATCCCACAAAACACTAGTAGGAAAATGGGAAACTGAGATAGAAAAGACAAACAGTCCATAAAGAGTTACTGAGAAAATTATCTTTGGAAAACTAGAGTGCAATCTCACCGAGGAATTTCGGGAAGCATGTAGACCCTGCACCACAGTTATCCCACCAAGTGGCCCAGCTACTTCTGGCCTGTCCTAGGGTCAGGCAGAGTGGGCTCCAGCAGCCAGGAAAAGCCTCAGGCTGAAAAAAAAGAAATCAAATGCTGGCAACTGGAAACGGGACAGAGAACACGGGGAGGGCGCTGAATGTACCTGTTACAGCGTGTGAGCTTCTTCAGCCATGCCCACGGGGGGCGGGGAGGGGTCCTTCCCACAGCCATCACACCACAGTCCTTGACTGCACTCGGGTTTATCCTGCTGAGGTCCCGTGCCCACCCCACACCTGAACCAAAACCTGTGTCTAGGGGAATACTCTGCCCTGGTGTTTTATTATTTGTGTCAGTTTTCCTGTTTGTCTTCAGTTCCTGCCTGCCCAGCAACCCATCCTTGCGGCAAGAGATGGGGTCATGCTGATTGGCTGAGGCCAACCAGGGCCTCTCCTGTGGGGTCAGTCCCATCAGAACTGCATGGCAGCTGTTCTGGAATGCTGGGAGAGTGGGAAGGATGCTGAGAAGCAAACAGCAATATTCATCACAGAAGTACTTCCTAGAACAAAAGAAATGGAATGAAAATAAAGTTTGGAAGAGGAGGAGTACAGAAACCATGAAGTCAGGCCTGGAAGAGGACTTTAAAAGTCACCTAGCCTAGTCCACCAAAGCGACTGCAATTCACTCCTGTTCTGTCCTCCACAATGACATTCAGGCTTAACTGGCACACCTCTAATGACAGGGAGCCCACTCAATCTCAGAGTGACCCACATTTGTTCCAGAGACATCTCCAACCACTAGAAGACTCTCATCATATTGGGTGGGAATCTTCCTTTCTCTGTCATCTCTGGGGTTTGCAGGACACATCTGCCCTAAAGCTGAGCCCTACAGGGACATGTAAACAGTGACTGCATTTCCCTCAGGACTTCCCTAGAACAAACTGACCACTTCCAGGCCTGTCACCTCAGAGTTGGTGACCACAGAAGGGCCCCCACATCCGGAGTCGGGGGCTAGGGGAGGCCCAGGGGGCAGGCATCTCGGAGCTTGTGGAGCATCAGCCAAGATTCTTTCCTGCAAGCATCTGCCAGTCTCCAGGTCAGCCACAGTTTACTGCTCAGAAACAAATGGCCACAGTCCCAGGGAGGTGCCCCAGTCCGCTCACAGATGTGTTTATTTGGAGGATATGACCTCCCAGACACACAAATACTCTGCCTGCCTCCCGCCCCAGCGGCTCCCACAGGGGGCTTCGAGCAGCCTAGCTATGGCAGCATGTTCTGTAATGGGAGTTCCTGAGGTCTGGGCTGCTCCCATCTGGCTGCACACATTCAGGCCCCACACCCAGCCCAAGCCATGACCCCTCCCACCATCTCAGAGGTCTGCAAGGGGTGAGGCAGGACAGGACAATGGGCGGAGTCTCAGATGGAGTCGGAAACCCTCCAGTGAACCCTCCTCCACTGGGATGGGTAAGACTTTGCCTTTCAGAGCCTTGGTTTCCCTTATCTAAAAAAACAGGGAGAGGAACTCATTTGTGGAGGTGCTCTTGGATATGGAAGTACTGAGCATGTGCTAGGTTCTTACCAGGCACGTGTGTTAGGGTGCTTTATTGGTGAAGGCTTCCCTAGAGGCTGCCCTGATTATCACAATCTGTTGAGCTGGTTCCTATGGCCTTATTCTAGTGACTTCACAGCTTTCAAGGCACCTGATGGTAATCTTCCATCACGGAAGGACCCCTCAACTCCTGCCTTCCTCCAAGGTGCCCTCACATATTGATCAGATAGGCGGGAGGTCCTATCCTCTCCCCACCTCCAACTTTCACAAACCCTAAGGAAGATCCTGTATTTCTGGACCCCACCCTCTTCCTGGGAGCCATCCCTACCCCATTCACACACCTATGGTGGGAGCACCTTGCTGAATTCTTGCCCATCCTCTGGGTCTCCACTGACCTCAGGACCCTCCCATGACCTAAACTGGACTAGACAGAAATCTTCTCTGAGATCTTCAGGTTGGAAGCAGACGAATCTTTCCTTCTCTGAGGTGTGGAGCTGCTGGCAGCCACACGGAAAACACCAGCTTGTAGCAAGGGGACAAAGCCGACGCACATAGAGAACCAGAGAAAAGGGAGCTTCAGACCTGCCTGTCCCACCCCCCCGCAGAGGCTCTTCTGAGCTCCAAGTGATCAGACTGTGGGTGAATATGACCTGGGGGAATCAATCTAGAAGCTGGATTCGGTCCAATCATATTGTCTCCTAGAGTTGGAGCATGGCATGTCAGCCTCAGCTATTAGCTGGCGTGGAGCTCTTCAGGGATAGAGCCTTCTCCGGCAGTCATGAGGGTTCGCACATAAATAGAGACAGAGAGCAGCGCCCCCCACTTGTGGGGCAGAGGAGCAAGGAGCAGATGGGAAGGAAACTGGGAGAGAGGCTGCCTTGGTTCCAGACAACTTTCCCTTCGTGTTTTCACTCCTTGAGTCCTTCACTGCCTGCCCTCGGGCATCGTGAGCCATTCCTGCATCTGCCTGGCAAATCTTCCCCTTTTGGCTCCAGCTACTTGGAGAGAGCTCCTGCTCCACGCCATCAGCTGTCCATTCTTTCGACTCAGACGAAGATGGAGGCAACAAACCAGAGTCTGTTCACCCATAGGGGGCGCTGGAGAACCCCCGCCTCCCCGCAACGCCACGCCCTACCCCCAGCCCCACAGAGCCTGGGCGTCTACACTCAGTCTTTTTTAAACATTGAGATGTAATTCACATACACAAATTCATCCTTTTAAAGTAAACAATTCAGTGTTCTTTAGTGTATTCATAGAGTTGTGCAAACATCACCATGCTCTATTCCAAATCATTTTCACCACCACCATATGCAGAGTACATCATGAGAAACACTGGACTGGAAGAAACACAAGCTGGAATCAAGATTGCCGGGAGAAATATTAATAACCTCAGATATGCAGATGACACCACCCTTATGGCAGAAAGTGAAGAGCTAAAAAGCCTCTTGATGAAAGTGAAAGAGGAGAGCAAAAAAGTTGGCTTAAAGCTCAACATTCAGAAAACAAAGATCATGGCATCCGGTCCCATCACTTCATGGGAAACAGATGGGGAAACAGTGGAAACAGTGTCAGGCTTTATGTTTTTGGGCTCCAAAATCACTGCAGATGGTGACTGCAGCCATGAAATTAAAAGACGCTTACTCCTTGGAAGAAAAGTTATGACCAACCTAGATAGTATATTCAAAAGCTGAGACATTACTTTGCCGACTAAGGTCTGTCTAGTCAAGGCTATGGTTTTTCCTGTGGTCATGTATGGATGTGAGAGTTGGACTGTGAAGAAGGCTGAGTGCCGAAGAATTGATGCTTTTGAACTGTGGTGTTGGAGAAGACTCTTGAGAGTCCCTTGGACTGCAAGGAGATCCAACCAGTCCATTCTGAAGGAGATCAGCCCTGGGATTTCTTTGGAAGGAATGATGCTAAAGCTGAAACTCCAGTCCTTTGGCCACCTCATGCAAAGAATTGACTCATTGGAAAAGACTATGATGCTGGGAGGGATTGGGGGCAGGAGGAGAAGGGGATGACCGAGGATGAGATGGCTGGATGGCATCACGGACTCGATGGACATGAGACTGAGTGAACTCCAGGAGTTGGTGATGAACAGGGAGGCCTGGCGTGCTGCGATTCATGGGGTCGCAAAGAGTCGAACACGACTGAGCAACTGAACTGAGCCGAACCACCAAAAGAAATCCCATACCCATTAGCAATCATTTTTCCTTCTTCCCTCTTTCTCCCTAGCCCTTGCTGCTGCTGCTGCTAAGTTGCTTCAGTCGTGTCCGACTCTGTGCAACCCCACAGACTGCTCTCTCCCTATATATAGAATTTCTTGTTCTGGACATTTCATATAAAATGGAATCTTACAAAATGTATTACTTTGTGTCTGGCTTTTTTCACTTCGCAGAATGTTTTCAAGGTTTATGATAAAGCATATATCAGTAATTCATTCTTTTTTATGGCTGAATAATACCACATTTCATTTACCCTTTCATCAGTGGAGGGACAGTTTGGTTGTTTCCACCTTTGTGTTTTTCCTGAGCCAGGAGGCGTGTGGGATGTTAGTTCCCCCAGAAGGGATCAAACCTGCACGCCCTGCGTCGGGAGCCTGGAGTCTTAACCACCGGACCACCAGAAGTCCCTGTTGTTTCTAACTTTTGCCCCTTGCGAGTAGTGCTGCTGTTAACCTGTGTGTACAAGTATTTGTTCGAGTACCTGTTTTCAACTCTTTGGAGTATATACCTAGGAGTGGGATTTCTGGGTCATGTGGTAATACATTTGATTTTTTGAGACACTGTTTTCTCCAGCAGCTGCACCATTGTATATTCCCACCACCAATTTCTCCATATCCTCACCAACATTTGTTATTTTTCTTAAAAAAAAAAAATAAGTAGGCATCCTAGTGGCTATAAAATGGTATTTCCTTGTGGTTTTAGTTTGCATTTCCCTAATGACTTCCTTGTTGGCTCAGTAGTAGAGAATCTGCCTGCTAACGCAGGAGATGAAATTTCGATCCCTGGGTTGGGAAGATCCCAAGAGAATGAAGTGTCAACCTACTCCAGTATTCTTGCCTGGGAAATCCCATGAACAGAGGCGCTTAGCGGGCACAAGGTTGGAGAGTCAAACATGACTTAGCAACTAAACAACAACAACAAATGACAGCGAGTGCCTTCTCATGTGCTTAATGGCCATTTGTATACCTGCTGCTGCTGCTGCTGCTAAGTCGCTTCAGTCGTGTCCGACTCTGTGCGACCCCATAGATTGCAGCCCACCAGGCTCCCCCGTCCCTGGGATTCTCCAGGCAAGAACACTGGAGTGGGTTGCCATTATTTCCTTCTCCAATGCATGAAAGTGAAAAGTGAAAGTGAATTCGCTTAGCCGTGTCTAACTCTTTGGGACCCCATAGACTGCAGCCTACCAGGCTCCTCCATCCATGGGATTTTCCAGGCAAGAGTACTGGAGTGGGGTGCCATTGCCTTCTCCAATTTGTATATCTTCTTTGGAGAAATATGTATTCAGACCCCTTGCCGAATTTCTAAAAGAATAGGTTGTCTTTTTATTAATGAGTTGTAATAGTTCCTTATATATCCTGAGTACAAATTTTTTATCAGATATATGACTTGCAAGCATTTTCTCCCATTCTGTTGGTTGCCCTTTTACTTTATTTTATTACCTATTTAAAAATTTTTATTTTGTGCCCTTTCAAGCACAAAAAGATTTAATTTTGATGAAGTCCAATTTAACTGTTTATTTCCTTTGTTGCTTATATGTTTGGTGGCATATCTAAGATATACTCAGTGTCTTTATCTCAGAGTCTGTCCATCCGTGGAGTTCTGAATTCTATGTTAGATTGGCGAAGTTTTTTCTATCACTCGTATCTTGAACAAGTCTATCTGTCTCAGATTACAAATTCCTGGGGTGGTGACCAACTCTGAAAAACAAGTCCACGCTGTGCAATTAATTAAAGCTTTAATGATGATCGTGATAGTGACCCAGGGATCAGTGAGTCCTCACTGGAGTGTAACCTCATATTCCAGAACAAATCCATTTCCCCTTTACAGGTTCTAAGGAGGACTAATGTGAAGGCTCCAGAGAAAGGGGAGACTCCTGGACCCAACAGACAGAACAGTCAGGAATGGCTGACCTGCTTGGAGCCTGCTCACCCGAGCCAGAGTTTCCGATAAGCCTGAGCCAGAGTTTCCGATAAGACTGGCTTTCCACCAAACCAAGGGCAGAGCTTGTGCTTGTGCTGGGACAATGGTAAGGGCTGGGAGTTGGCTGGGCCTCTCTCGCTGCAAGAGAGAAAACTGTGCTGCCTGGACAAGATCAAGTGTCCAGCCCTGTGAGCTCCGGCTAAGGGGAGTCAAGGGTGAGAAAGGCAGATGGAGGGACCCACAGAGAGTGGCTGCTCGGCTCCTGGTCTGCAGGGGCACCTCTGTGGGCTGTAGCTGTTTTAGGTTGCCTGACTTGGAGCTGACCCCTGTGGGAAGCTTGTATCTGGGAATCTTCCTAGGCTGTGCCAGGGCAAGCCAACCCTGAACCTGGCATGCTCTGCCAGAGGACGGGGACTACAGCTGACCCGCCTCAGATTCTGGGTTGCGCACAGCTGTGGACTTTGGCAGAACTCACTAGCACATTGTGATCCGGAGTCATCTAGAGGGTTCCTACTGTGTGCTCGGGCCAGGACCTCAGCACCGGGCCTAGCACACTGCCTGTGGGTGTTTGGGTTGAGAGTCCAATATCCCTGCTAAGCTCAGAGGCCCTGGAAAGAGCCACCATCGTCTCTTGCCTGGATCACTATGGTGGTTTCCAATCAGCGTCTCTGCTTCCATGCTCACTTGCTTCTAGGGAAAGTCAGATCTTGTCATTCCACTTAGAACCCTCCAGTGCCTCTGCATGTCACACCCAGTAAGAGCCACAATCCTTGCAATGACCTCAAGGCTCTGCAATGGGACCCCACTTCCTCTCTAAGCCTTATCGCTATCTATACTTCCTCTTGCTCTCCTAGGTTCTACTCTGTGTCCCTTGAATGTGGCCACCCTAGTCCCAGCTTGAAGCCTTTGAACTTGTGATTCTTCTCCCTGGAATGCATTTCCTTCTAGTATCCCAAAGTTCTACTTCCGCATTTTATTCATGTCCTCATTGGTCGCCTCCTCAGAGAGGCTGACCCTGACTGCCCCCATCAAAAACAACTGCTAACTTTTCTTGTCTTCCTTTCCTGCTTTGCTTTTTTTCTCCTTAGCACTTATATTTTCTAACATGCTATTTTAGTTACTTACATATGGTGATGGTTTATTTAGTCAATTTGACTTTGTGCCCAAATACTTGAAAGTGAAAGTCTCTCAGTCTTTTCCAGCTCTTTGTGACCCCATGGACTATACAATCCATGGAATTCTCCAGGCCAGAATACTGGAGTAGGTAGCCTTTCCTTTCTCCAGGGGATCTTCTTCCCAACCCAGGGATCGAACCCAGGTCTCCGGCATTGCAGGTGGATTCTTTACCAGTTGAGTCACAAGGGAAGCCCAAGAATACTGGAGTGGGCAGCCTGTCCCTTCTCCAGCAGATCTTCGTGACCCAGGAATCCAACTGGGGTCTTCTGCGTTGCAGGTGGAATCTTTACCAACTGAGCTATCAGGGAAGCCCACCCAGATACTTGGTCAAACAGTATTCTGGGTGTGTCTGTGAGGGTGTTTTGGATGAAATGACCGTTTGAATTAAGAAGATTGCCCAATCCGTTGAAGGCTTCAGTAGTATAAAAGGTGGAGTTAGAAAGAACTCTCTCTCATCTGACCATCTTTGAGCCGGAACGTTGGTCTTTTCCTGCCTTCGGACTCAGATTGTGACCAGACCTTTAATCATAGGTTCTGTTTGTTCTCAGATCTTTGAATTTAGACTAGAATTGGACCATCAACTCTCCTGGGTCTTCAGCTTGCCATATAGATTAGGGGACTTTTACAGTCTCCATAACCAGAGGAACCAATTACTTACAGTAAGCTTCTCTCTATATGTAGATATATATGTTATAGATATAGATCATATATATATCTCCCATTGGTTCTGTTAGTGTAACACAGGTTAATACACTTGTCTACTGTCTAAATCTTTCCACTAAACTGTTAGTTTGCTGAGAACAAAGATTTGCGTATGTTTTGTTTACGGTTTATCTCCAGCGCCTCTTGCAGAGCAGGTGCTTAGTAAACTCTTGGTGAAAGAACAGCTTCTCTCTAGTCTCCTGCTTGCTGGCACCCCCCTCCCCACTCCAGTGTAAAGTGCTTGCCAAAGCGTCCTGTCAGAAGCATGTATTGAATGATGCAGTATCTTTGATTGAGAATTTATGGCTTCAGATTGTGTGATTGTGTGAGGTTCTCCAGCATCTTTTGACAGTCCAGGGCAGTTCAGAGAAGGCTGATGATGGATGAATCTACCATGGAAAATTTATGGTGAGTGAGATACCAGGCCAGTGGAACCAGTGGGAAGCTGACCTGCGTGATTGACAAGATGCACCAAGACATGTAAGGCAGATGGGGGAAAAGAAAAAAAAAAAGAGTAAGAGAAGCTGTGTAGAAGGAGAAGGGTTATGGTCAAAGAGAGATGCTTGCATTTTCCATGTCAGGTGTACAAAGGCTTTAGTGGCGTGGCCAGAATACGGGAATGGGTACAGCAGTGCAGTGGGGCGTGATGGTCCCTGTAGATGAAGCAGACAGGGAGCTGAGAAAGCAGGGTGGTGATGGGTCACAGATCATTTATTGTCCACTTTTGAAAGTGAAAGGAGTGTTATTAATCTACAATCCCACATAGGAATGATGGATAGGAGCCTGGACTTTCATGAGCAAACCAACACATAGGGTCATCCCAGTGTTTAGCCTCTTGGGTTGATGGCAGGTCTCAAGATGGAGAAAAAAATCAGTGTCCTGGTGAGATGTCACTGGGGACTGATGGGACCTTCAGACAGATGAGGACAGAGTGAGGGCATGGTTTGTGCCAAGAAGATCCCTGAGCGGGGGCTTTGCAGAGATGGGGAAGCCCAGGTGGGAAGCTTGGCTGGGGAGGGTGGAGGACATGGGCCCCACCTCCAGACCTGGTGGGGTGTTTTAAGCTGGGGAATGAGATTTTCTCAATCTTGTACACAAGTCACACTTTGGGGGGACTTTCCAAGGCATTTTTTTCTTTTAGTCTCATAACTTTCTTGAGAGCTGTCTACTGTGCTTCCTGTTTTCAGAAAGTGAACCAAGGCCGAGTGTGATGTAGGTTATTGACCCAAGACAAATTGAGGAAACCCCTAAAGCGGGGTCGCCAGATAAGATACCAAAGGATGCTGTGCTGTGCTTTGCTTCGTTGCTTAGTCACGTCAGTCTTTGCAACCCCAGGGACTGTAGCTTGCCAGGTACCTCTGTCCATAGGATTCTCCAGGCAAGAGTACTGGACTGGGTTGCCACGCCCTCCTCCAGGGGAGCTTCCTAACCCAGGGATCAAATCCAGGTCTCCTGCATCGTGAGTGGATTCTTTACTGTCTGAGCCACCGGGAAAGCCCAAGAATACTGGAGTGGGTAGTCTATCCCTTCTCCAGGGTATCTTCCCAACCCAGGAATCGAAGTGGGGTCACCTGCATTGCAGGCGGATTCTTTACCAGCTGAGCTACCAGGGAAGCCCAAGATACAAGAGGATACTGAGTTAAGTTTGAATTTCAGATAAACAACGAATATTTCTTTGAATTGCTTCCTTGGTGGCTCAAATGGTAAAGCATCTGCCTGCAATGCGAGAGACCTGGGTTTAATACCTGGATCAAGAAGATTCCCCTGGAGAAGGAAATGGCAACCCACTCCAGAATTCTTGCCTGGAAAATTCCATGGGTGGAGGAGCCTGGTAGGCTACAGTCCACGGGATCGCAAAGAGTCGGACATGACTGAACAACTTCACACACACAAAAAAGATGTCATAAATATTGCACAGGACATACTTAGACAAAAAAAAAAGTTAAATTAAATTCTGGGCAACCTTGCTTGTTTGTTATTTATTTTGCTAAGTCTGGCAATCCAGGAGGAAGGGGAATAAGTCTGAGTAGCTGTGTGCATCAGAGAGCCTTGTTATTGGCCCAGGAGGCTGGGAGGGCAGAGCCAGGTCTGAGCCAGGCTGAGAGAAGCATGTCAGTTAGAGAAGGCAGACAGTGTGCAGAAAGGGCCCAAAACTGGCCAAGTCAGCCTCTGGATGGAAAGGCCAATGGTCTAAGTAAGAAAGACTTCCTGATTATAACTACAGAAACATACTCGAGATCAGATAGAACTTTAGGGCCCAGAAAGGATGGTCACAACTTTAATTGGATCCTCTCAGCCCCGGGGCGTAGGCATAGCACAGACCCTTAAGCCCAAAGCACGGATAAGGAAGCTGAGGTTCAGGGAAATTTCATTAAGATTCTAGAGTCAGAGCCCACAAAGGAAGGGGCCTTAGGGAAGGGCACTAGCTCACACAGGGTGAATGAAGCAGGCCCTAAAACCCACCCAGCAGGCCCTGGGGAGCATTGCGTCTTCCTCCCAGTAAGGGGACAGGTGGGGCACAGCGGGAAGGGAATCCGCCTGCGAGAGCCAGTAGTGAGGAGGAAGGGAGAGGCAGGGAGAAGAAAAATGACCAAAGCTCAGGATCCACTAGTAAATCATTAGCCTTCACTGGAACACACGAACTGTGGACCATTATTAGAAAATGATGAAATGAAATAAAATACAGAAAAAATAAGATAGAAGAAAGCAAGACAAAGCAATCAAACTAAAAGAAATAAAGGTGCCAAACCCTCTGGTAAAGGTCCAGAAGAGTCAGAATTACTACAGGTCCAGACCTGAGATAGGCTCTAGGACAGAGCCTTTGGCTGCAGACCGGATTGCCCAAGGCAGCAGAGGACAGTAGTGTCAGGATGCATAACCCTGCTCATTCCCTCAGTGACCTGATGGCATCTCTTATCTTTTGGGTCTCACTTTCTGCTGACGAGCTCAGGGAGAACTTCAAACTAGTTTCCAGTTGTTAGATGTGGAGTGATGACCCCATGTGCTGGCATCAATGCTTTCATTCACCAACATGAACTGATGCCCTATTGTGTGCCAGGTAGCATGCCGTGTGGTGGGCAAAGTTCTTGTCTTATATCCTGGAGTGTGTGGGAATGGGGTCAGAGCGGGTGAGACACATAATAAGTGAACAAATAGGTGAATAGTGAGGCAGCGTTTGAGTTGAAATCTGAATGGTCTGTGCAGCCAAGTAAACATTTGGAGCCGAGCAGTCCAGGCAGTGGAGACAGCTAGCACAAAGACCTTAGCGGCAAGTGAGCTGAGGGTCATGGGAGAGCAAGAAGGCCAGCAGCCAGAAGGATTGTGGGTGAAGTGAGAGAGAGGGCAGATTCTGCAGGCTTGTGGACAGGATCAGGCCTCCGGGCTTTTTCCGAGTATGGTGGAAGCTATTGGAGGATTTTCAGCAGCAGCGTAATAGCAGCTGATAGATGTTAAACAGTGGCTTAAGAAATACATCTGAGGACATTGTGCTAAGTAAAATGAGCTAAACTTGGGAGGACAGATACTACGTGCTACCATTTACATGAGGCAGCTAACACAGATTCATTAAAGCATAGAATGGTGGGTTCCAGGGGCTGGGAGGGGTATGGGTTAAAGGGTACTAAGTTTCTGGGGTACAAGATATGTCCTAGAGATGTACTGTACAGTTTAGTGCCTACAGTCAACAATACTGTATTGTTTATGCAAAAATTTGCCAAGAGAGTAGATCTTATGTGAAGTGTTCTTATTAAAAAAAAAAGAAAAAGAAAAAGCTACATGTTATATCATGATCGGGTACACCAGGTATGTATACAAGTGTATGTTTTCTATGAATGGAACAAAAGTATCACAAAACAGTATTTTGTGTAGTGTTTTTAATAATAGCAGAAGGTGATGAAATAATTAGGATGTGATGAGTTTTGAGTATTCATTACCTGTGCTTTTATTATAAGTTATTTAATTGTAATACTATAGAATTTAATTTTTAATAATGACTGTGTTTAGCAACAGGCTTACAGAATCCGGAAACATTGAGCAATTTTCTCTGGTGAGCCAATGTAAGCCAATTCTTGCACGCCACTGCCTAGGAGCCTCTGGCAATCCAAAGGTCCAAGGTTAGAAGAAGCTAGGAGCCCGCTGAGGTATGGAAGGTGGGCTCTGAGCCCGCCCCTGCTCATCAGCCCCACAAGGCATCTTGGCTTGAGTCACAGTCTCTGGGAGGAGAGAGAGGAAGGAGCACAGGAGAAAGGACTCCAACCAGGAAGGCAAGTGGCAGGAAGGACTGGCGGCATCGGTATCGTGGGAGTTGTTTTTCTCTGTTTTATCAATGGCAGAGACCAAGGAGAACAATACCCCTGACTTAATATCACTTCATGAGCCAACAAGAAAACCCCCTAAGTGTGGACTGGATGAGTTGGCTAATCTGGGTGGACCTGGAATCCTTTCCCAGCTCTGAGCTCTCAGGGTCTGCCCGCTTCTACTTTCCGCATCCCAGCATACTGTGCGCACGCTGAGTCTCAGCCTCTTGTATTCTGAAATGGAGAGAATGGCCAGGAGACTTGGGAGGGAGTGGCTAGCTGCCTGTCCCTCGCTGCGCAGACTGCAGCAGAGCAAGGCCAGCCTTCCTGCTCCCTGGCTTCCTGTGACCTGCGTGAACATCACCCAGTTTCCCTGTCGGCTTCACTTGGGAGCCACATGTGTGTGTATGCGTGCTAAGTTGTTTTAGTCATGTCCAACTCGTTGTGTCCCTATGGACTGTAGCCCACCAGGCTCCTCTATCCATGGGATTCTTCAGGCGAGAATACTGGAGTGGGTTGTCATGCCCTCCTCCAGGGAATCTTCCCAGCCCAGGGATTGAAACTGTGTCTCTTACGCCTCTTGCATTGGTAGGCGAGTTCTTTACCACTAGCACCACCTGGGAAGCCCTTGGGCGCTGTATAGGCATTGAGAATATCACCTCCTTTCAGAGGATTTGGAAATTGAGGTCAGGGAGGTCAGGGAGCCTGCCACAGTGTCAAGAGAACTGCACATACTTTGTAAAACTAAAAAAGTCTAAAACCAAGTGTTGGGAAGGGTGTGGACCCATGGGACCTCTTCCGATGGACAAGAGTTAGCTGTATCTTGCAAAGATGAACATTGATGGAACTTACAGTGCAGCAAATGCATGTACTCCAGAAATACTCTTGCAAAGGAAGGTCAGGAAAAGTCCAGCTGCACTGTTGCAAGAGCCATCACCAGAGCACGGCTGAGGAGGCTGTGCTGTAACCACACGGTGAGACAGAATTACAGCCATCGGAATGAAGGGCGGTGGCGGTTCTCAATAAGACTGCAGTTTAGCAGTACTATACAAAGTGAAATAAGTCAAAGACTTCACAGTGTGATGCTCTTAAAGTTAAACAAGTCAAAGATATATATTTTTAGAATATGTGTACAAATATGAGACAAAACTCTAAAAGTAGGAAAGCAAGGGAATGGTTCTGGAGGCTGGGGAGACCTCGGAGATTGGCTAATGGTTAGCCTCATAGGTAGATATCAGGTATTGTCAAGGTCTGAGTTTTTGCTTTGACTGACTTGTTCATAGAGACTTATATTAAGAAAAAAATAATAAAATAAAACTACAGAGTGAGGATTATGGTTCATGCCCTCTGCTGCCCAGGCCGAGGAGGAGAGGGAAGGTTGGCATTGCAGATCAGAAGACTTGGCTGCTTTTACCAGGTAGTCTTCAGGGCAACAGTTCAAAAATCACAGAACCAGAAGCCACGTGACTTTCCTCTTCTAGGTGGCAGGTTTCTTTTTTTGGCCACGCTGCGTGGCATATGGGATCTTAGTTCTCAGAGCAGGGATAAAACCCATGCCCCTTGCATTGGAAATGCGGTGTTTTAACCACTGGACCACCAGAGATGTTCATGTTTCTTGTGTGTGTGTGTGTGTATATATATATATATATATTTATTTATTTATTTATTTTGGCCACACATACAGCTTGTGGGGGGCTTGTGGAATCTTAGTTCCTTGACCAGGGATTGAACCTGGGTCCATGGCAGTAAAGCACAAGCCCTAACCACTGGACCACACAGGAAACTCTGTAAGTGGCCGTTTTCATAACAATAAAATGAGGTTTGGGGACCATATCATCTTTGATCCCCCCTATTCGCTGAGTTGGTTTCCCTAGTGGCTCAGTGGTAAAGAACTCACCTGTCAACGCAGGAGACAAGAGTTTGATCCTTGGGTAAGGAAGATCCCCTGGAGAAGGAAGTGGCTACCCACTCCAATATCTTTGCCTGGGAAATCCCATGGACAGGGGAGCCTGGTGGGCTGCAGTCCATGGGGATGAAAGGAGTCAGACCTAACTTAGCGACTAAAACAACAACAACAATTAGCAGGGCTAGAGCAAGTTCGGAGAAGGCAATGGCACCCCACTCCAGTACTCTTGCCTGGAAAATCCCATGAACAGAGGAGCCTGGTGGGCTGCAATCCATGGGGTCGCTAAGAGCCGACATGACTGAGCGACTTCACTTTCACTTTTCACTTTCATGCATTGGAGAAGGAAATGGCAACCCACTCGTGTTCTTGCCTGGAGAATCCCAGGGACGGGGGAGCCTGGTGGGCTGCCGTCTATGGGGTCGCACAGAGTCGGACACGACTGAAGTGACTTAGCAGCAGAGCAAGTTCTGTTGCTGTAACGGAGAATCCTCTCACCTCTACCTCCATCTCAGAAGCTGAACACCAGAGAGTTTCGTTCCAGTTCCCACTACAGTCTAAGAGGCCCTCCTTGTCAGCTCTCCTGAAATGCTGACTTAGGGATCTGGCCTTTTCTGCCTTGGAATTTTTCACTCTCCACCAGCAAAATGGGAGAGAGAAAATGTGGAGAAGCCCCAACGACGCTTGCTGCCTCACCAGAGACACACTGCTTCTTCTCACCTCCCTGTCACTGAGAACGAGTCCCATGGGCCCAGCCCAATTGCAGAGGATGCTGGGAAAAGGAGGGAGGGCAAGGATGTTCAGAGAATGGGGACTCTCCCTGCCAGAGCCCCCTGCCTTTCTGCAATCCTTTGAGCCTCTGAGTCGTTCCAGACCAGATTTGACAGTCTCCTGTCTCTGAGTCTACAAACCACAAAGGCTTTCTGAGTTTATTCGTTCATTCCTTAAGTAAACAGAGGACATGCTCTGATCCAGCACTGTGTCAGGCAAAGGAGCTCACAGTCCAGTCAGCAGCAGTGCTGGGTGGAAGGGAGTGAGAAGGGGGAAATAACAGTTTTACAGATATCACGATACCATGCAAACGCTGATGCATGCATGGCCAGCCAGTTCAGTCATGTGTGACTCTTTGCGATCCTAGGGACTGTAACCTGCCAGGCTCCTCTCTCCAGGGGATTCTCCAGGCAAGAATACTGGAGTGGATCGCCATGCCTCCCTCCAGGGGATCTTCCTGACCCAGGAATCGAGCCCGAGTCTCCTACATTGCAGGCAGATTCTTTACCACTGAGCCACTGGAGTCAAGAGTAAAAGAAAAAATATCTACTGGGTGACAGTGGAGCTGGGGGTTGTGATTACTAAAGTCTTTGGGAAAGTCATTTTTTCAGTTGGATCTTGAAGGGTAAGAGTAGCCTGCTGGGAGAACTGAAAGAGGGGGCTCTTGCTGGTAGGAGAACAGCATGTGCAAAGGCGTGGAGGCCAAGAAGGCCTCGCGAGAGTGGGGAAAGGCCAGTGTTTTCACTTTATTGGAAGGCAAGGCACATGTGGTGTAGGGGTTGAAGGGTAGGTTGTAAGAGCAATTTTTTTTTTAATTTGGCTGTGTCAGGTCCTTGTTGCATCATACTGGCTCTCTAGTGGTGGCTCGTGGGCTTAGTTGCTCCAAGGCATGTGGGATCTTCTGGACCAGGGATCGAACCTGTGTCCCCTGCATTGCGAGGAGGATGTTTAACCACTGGGCCATCAGAGAAGTCCCCTGTAACAGTAGTTAAGGTAGAAAGTGGTCAAGAATCAGGGATCAAAGGGGCCTTGAATGTCATGCCCAGTGGATGTTTGGACTTTATCCACTGGGCAGCCATGGAAAGATTCTAAGGAGGCAAGGAAGGCCAAGGGTCACTGGAAGGGCCATTTCAGCCACTCCCAAAGTCTCCATTAACCAGTTTCCCTTCCCTCCTTTGATATGGACAAACATTCCCCAATATATGTACACAGTTCTGCACACTCAACTCTGGGTGTCAGTCCCCATCTTCCAAACAGGTGCCCCACAAGCCTAAATACACACAAATTCCAGAGCCCTTTGTGCCCCATACATTTCCATTACTGGTTCACAGCGACCAAGCATCTTCTTTCCAACCCTGAAGGTCTGGGGTCTCTCCATGGGGTTGAGGTGGTTGAGACTATTGGTAAAATTTATATGGCTGTTTTGTTTTGTTTTGTTTAAAGAAAAGTGGACGGGAAACCAGAAGGAGGGGAAGAAAGTCGCTGCTGCCACAGTCCCTGTGTGGAAGGCCCCATCTCTGCCCCACCATTTTTCTGAAGGCCGTTCCTTGGTGAGCACGGGGTCTGCTAGGGCTGTCCCTGTGACTTCTGGGATCAGAGGTGAAGGGGCTTTTGTCATCTTGCCCTAGGTCACGTCCAGAGGGCTGGGCTGAGAACCCTCGTAGATATCCAAGCAGTGCCCCTCACATCCACTGTATAGAATCTAGCCTTGAAACTGGGCAAGCACTGAGGGCCTTCCAAAGGCCAGAGCCATCAGGTGTCCAAGTCCTTCCTGTGTCTTGGAATTCAAGAAGCGGAAAGATTTTACACATGAAGAGAGGATATTCAGCTTTCCACTGTCACACAGTGAGGAACGGGGTAGATTCCAAAGGCCCTGGCACTATTGCACAGCTCCGAACCTGCGTGCAACGGCCAGCTGAGTTTAAGGTTCACGGCTCTGCCCACTTTGTATGGTTCCCTTCTGGACAAGAGTTTGTAAGCGGGGCCTGGAGTGATGAGGCTGCCCCTCTGGTTTTCTCATCAGAGAAACTGCACAACCATATCTGGGATTGGTGGGCACCAAACTCTAGCTGGCGTTTACAAAGCCTTGGGCCCTGGCAACAAGGGAGCTGCGTCCATGGGAAGAAGGATTACCTTTTGTGTGTCTGTACAAAAGTGACTTGTATACAAGATTTGAGCCCACTGGGATTGAGGGCAGCCTCTTTCTAATTCTGCACGAAGTCCCCATATATGTCAGAGGGTTCTTTGGGACTGTGGATTTGCGTCAGGGATGGCTAATAGTTTTCATCTTGTGGACCAGCTCCACTCTTGGCAGCAAATCCAGAGTGCCGTGTGGAGATGGAGCCTGGAGCCCTGTCTGGGAAGGAGTGCTGCGCTCAGTGACTTCTGCCCTCAGTGGGGGATGGGGCAGTGGAGTGTGCAGGGAGAGTATTTGCCATTTTGCTATCACTGCTGTAAACTGACACCTTCTGTGTCAACACACAGCCCAAAGGAGCCCAGTGCACAGCCCTGGCCCAGAGGAAAGGCAAACGTCAGCCTTCCCAGTGTGTATCAGCTGTTTAATTCCTGACACATGGAGTGCAGGTGGGTTCAAGAGGGTTAGGGGTTTCTTTGCATTACAAATCACCATGAGATGTTTTCTAGTGACATTAGCAGCATCAATTTGCACAGGACTGTGAAGTCCATTCTTCCTCTGCTCATCTCTGCCAGCCTTTCAAGCCCAAATTAAAGGCTGATTCCTGTCCCGCTTCCCCTTCCCCTGCCGAAGACACCAGCCCCAGATCCTTGCTTGCTCTTCTGTCCAAAATTTCTCCTACTCAGAGCCCAAAGCTCTTGGTTTGAAATGCCACCAAGGACTATCAAATCTGTTGCCTGGGCAACTTTAGGGGCAGACACTTCCCTACATGTGTCCTCCTCCTCCAAACACCATGCCAGGAAAGTTGAATATCACTCTTATTGAAATTATTAATACCACACTTCCTTCCCACATGATTGCTTATTTCCAGCTAGCAAAGCACCTTCCTGTTTGCCTCTTCGTTTGACCCTGTCAAGCACTAACTGAGAAAACTGAGGTTTACAGAGTGGACAGAGACTTGCCCAAAGCCACTCAGCCAGGTTTCTTTCCTCCAAATCCTGTCTTCTCTCTGTTGTCTACATCCTGGAGACCACAGGGGGGATGGAGTCGTCAGAGAGGGAATGGGACATGGATCCAACCCTCATCTGAGAGTTCCCTGTGGTCCTGAGGACAGTGTAGGGGCTAGAGTAGCCATGCAGGAGACTGCCGGACCAGGGCCAAGGAAGAGAGAGTTAGATGTGGATTGGATTAGGAGCGGGTGGCTCTGCCCTCAGGCTTCCTGGGTGACCCTGGGCCAGTCCCTTCCCTTCTCTGGGTCAGGGTGCTTCCTTCTCTGTAACCTGAAGGCTTGAGATAGGACCTCTGACATTTTTTTAAAAGTTATTTATTTTATGTTTGGCTGTGCTGGGTCTTTGCTGCTTTGCGTGGGCTTTCTCTAGTCACTGCAAGCAGGGCTGTTCTTTGTGGTGCTCAGGCTTCTCACTGTGGTGGCCTCTCGTGCAGAGCACAGGCTCTGAGGTGCGTGGACTTCAGTAGTCACAGCTCATGGGCTTAGTTGCTCCTCAGTCTAGGGGATCTTCCCAGACCAGGGGTTGAACCCATGTCCCCTGCACTGGCAGGCAGATTCTTGTCCACTGCACCACCAGGGAAGTCCCCTCTGACATTTTGAATGCAAGGCTTCTTAATGTGTACATGATGAGGGGTGGGGGAAGCACAGAGTTTGGGCTTGGACCAGTCTTCTTATCCTGGGACCCAGGCCTCTGACACCTACCTTGTCATTCTTACCCATCACCCTCCATCCCATGGGAAGAGTTGTCTCGGGGATATGAGGGACCCAGTCAGCTGCTATCCGGGCAAACTGCCTGTCAGTTGCCCAAATTTATTGATCACTGTGTACAGAGCCCACGTGTTGAGCAGGTGTGTTGTGGGCAAGGGGAGGGAGAAAAGTACAAAGCAAAGAAGCCACTCAGGCTTCAAAGGGGAGCATAATCTGGCTCCCATAATCCCTCCATCCAACCATTGACCTAGCAAACATTTTTGGATCATCTCCTATCTATGTACAGGCCCTGTGTAGGAACTATGGAGTGGGGGTGGTGGCGAAGAGGGCGGAAGCTGTCACTGTGGTGACCAGGTAGGACCAGTAGCCTTGCAGCATCACCTCATTCTCAGGGACAGGGGATCCCAGACCAGGTGCCTGAGACTCATAGTCTCTCTGAGGCTGAGAACCACAGCAGTAGGGTTTTGTGTGGCTAGCACTTTGGTTCTCCACATGCCCCATCATTACCTGTTTATTGCCTGGTACCTGCCTGGTCTCTAAGGCAATTTGAATTTGCAGCCCATACTAGGGAAAAAATATGCACTTCAAGATAACAGGACTATCCTTGCCCAGAAGAAGAGTGGTGGGTGGAGACAGAGTTCTGGGCTAGTGCTGGGAACCTTGGGGTCTCCTTCAGGCTCCCCAACTGCCTGCTTTTGGAACTGGAAGATGTGCAAGTGGAAGATGTCTCCTCTCTAACCAGCAGTTTTCTCTGTAAAACTTAGGGAGAGTTTAGATCGGTGGTTCCAAATCCTATCTAGCCCCTCCCCTTGGAACCTTAAAGATAGTACCAGAGTTCCAGTTCAGTTCAGCTCAGTTCAGTCACTCAGTCATGTCCGACTCTTTGCGACCCCATGAATCGCAGCACGCCAGGCCTCCCTGTCTATCACCAACTCCCGGAGTTCACTCAGACTCATGTCCATCGAGTCAGTGATGCCATCCAGCCATCTCATCCTCGGTCGTCCCCTTCTCCTCCTGCCCCCAATCCCTCCCAGCATCAGAGTCTTTTCCAATGAGTCAACTCTTCGCATGAGGTGGCCAAAGTACTGGAGCTTCAGCTTCAGCATCATTCCTTCCAAAGAAATCCCAGGGCTGATCTCCTTCAGAATGGACTGGTTGGATCTCCTTGCAGTCCAAGGGACTCTCAAGAGTCTTCTCCAACACCACAGTTCCAGAGATGACCCCAGATGTTTCCAAAAGTAAATGGTTATAACATTTATTCCCAACAAATGTGTACTTTCTCTTTCAAGGAATAGGTTTAAAATATAAAGGGTACTATATATATGTGTGTCTCTGATGATGAAAAATATTAAGATTGGTATGGTATGTGTGCTATCATTTGTATTAATAACCCCAAACTGTTTGATAGACAAAATCTTTGAAAACATAATCAAATGAGACCAAAAAAAAAAAAAAAAAAAAATCCAGGGGGTACTTGGTTGGTGACATGGTTGGAAAGAGGTCCTTTCACTTCCAAGCATCCACAGATGTGTGCCCATGCAGGTGGTGGGAGAAAACCTCTTGGAGGGGATAGCAGAGAGCTGACCTTCATGGAATATCTTCTGATTTTCAAGCTCAAACTGGTAAGTTCGCAAATATCCCTAGAGGTAGGACAGTGGCACTCCCCATCTTACAGAAGAGAAAGGTTCATCAGCAGAGGTTAAGCGCAACGCCAAGGCCACTCATCTGGAAGGTGGCCAAGCTGACACTTGAACGCCAGGCTGAATGGCTCCAGAACCATTGGAGGTTGGAGTGGTGACTCGCGTCCCCCTCTAGGCGCCTTGTCGCTAGGTCCCTGGCACTGGCGCAGCGCAGGCACCCGAAGATTACCTAAATCTGAGAGGGTGAAGTTCTCGGGGCTTCGGAGTGTGTCGGGCGGGGCGGGGCGAGGGATGGTTGTGGAGCACCGCCCCCAACCCCGGCCGCCACCCCGTGGCATACTTGAACTAGCTGGGCTGCCCTGGGGAGCAGAGTGACAGACGTCTTCCTCAGTTCCCCAAACTCATCTAGAGTCCTGGCGACCCACAGAGGCATTGGCGTGGGCTGGGACCGGGGGTCGGGCGGAGGAAAAGTGCAAGAAG
>SJYR01000965.1:484194-496648 GCA_006410655.1 Kobus ellipsiprymnus
GCGCGTTGCTGCTGCAGTTGGGGGGAGGCGGCGGCGGCGGCTGCGGGCTGAGCGCGGGGTGCAGGCGATCGCCGTCCGGGCTCAGGCGGCGGCAGTGGGCGCAGGCTCCCCGGTGCCCGCCCCTCCGCTGGAGGGGGGGGCGCGAGCGGGCGGCCGGGGTGGGGGGCGGGGAGCCGGCACCGCCGCCGCAAAATGAGCCTGCTGTCGGCCATCGACACGAGCGCCGCCTCGGTGTACCAGCCGACCCAGCTGCTCAACTGGGTCTACCTGTCGCTGCAGGACACGCACCAGGCGAGCGCCTTCGATGCCTTCCGGCCAGAGCCGCCCGCCGGCGCCGCGCCCCCTGAGCTGGCCTTCGGCAAGGGCCGCCCGGAGCAGCTGGGCTCGCCCCTGCACTCCAGCTATCTCAACAGCTTCTTCCAGCTGCAGCGCGGAGAGGTGGGTGCCCCCGCGCGCCCCCGCCCTCCGGCGACCGCGCAGGGCCTTTTCCTATCTGCCCAGCTCTTCCTGGCTTGGCCCCGGCCCGGCTCCGTATTGCCCGGCCCTGCTTGGCTTGACTTCGCTCAGCTCTGCCAAACTCGCCTCCCGAAGTCCCCGGGGCGCCGGGAGCGCGTCACCTCCCCGCTGAGCCCGGACCGGAGTAGCTCTGGGGCGGGTGGAGCCCTCCTTCCCTCTCTCTCAGCCTGCGGCGCCCTGCTCCAAGGGGGCTGGGGAGCCCGACCGGGTGGGTGGGTTCCGGATTGTCTCCAGACAGCCGGGGCGCGGCTTGTGCGGGGAGCCCCTTCCAAGTGTCCTTCCCACGCCCAACCCCATCCCCCTCTTGGCTACCGCTCGCTGGGACGGAGAGTGTGGATTTGCTCCGAGTTCCTCCGGAGGGCCCTGAAATCTTTTCTCCTCGGACTTCGGTGGCTCCCAACCTGAAGGGCACTCTGGAGAGCAGTGACTCACCCGCAGAATTTTCTGCTGTTCTCACACGGGGACCCCCAGATACACTCTTTAGCCGCTCGCCCTCCCCCAACCACATAGGAAGTGGTTTTTGAGGGCTTGACCCCACAGACTGTGCTGTCCCCCGCCCTTCCAGCCTGGAAGGAAATGAAAGGGAAATCTCTTGAGCTCCTGGGAGGGGGCTCGATAGGGGGAGAGGTTCCAGCTGCCCAGTGCCTTCTCCAGAAACCTGGGCCGGCTGCCGTTGCAAAGTCTGCCTGTTGGATGGATTCAGTTACAAAGTCAGACGGGCAGCTAGATAAATACCCAGATTGCATCTTTCCCCAGCTAGATAAATACCCAGATTGCCAGGACCTCCCAGCCCCTTGGAGAGCTCTTCAGAGCCTTCCTGGATACCATCCTCTCTCCCTTCAGCTGGATTCCTCCTGGGCCCCACTCCCACTTACTCCTGCCTCATGTGAGAACCGCAGACAGGGTACCCTCTGTGGCCTTCCCTCGCTCTGCTCCTGGCAGCTCTCTCTGCAAAAGTGCAGAGGGAGGAGCCTGGGAAGAGGACCCACGGGAGGGGCACTTGCCTTCTGGACCAGGGCACACCGGTTAGCTTCAGGAGAGTCAGAGTCCCTTACCAGTTTGCGGGAGAAGACCTGTGTATATACCAGTGTGCTGCTGATGAGGTGGGAAAGGCAGAGGGTCGCCCTTTGTGACCCCATAATGTGTTTGCCTCTGCCATTATTGACTAGGGAAGACATGGCCATGTGAATTGCTGGCCTGAGGCCTAGAGATGGGACAACAGCAGGCCAGCAGAAAGAAGGGATGGTTGACCTGTATTGGACTGTCAGGCATAGCTGGGGGAGATAGTCTAGAAAGCACCCTTTGGTGCCAGGCGACAGCATTCGTATTCCAGAACTCTTTGTAAACTGTAAAGCACTCTCTCCACCTGAGGAATTGTTCTTGGCTGGAAATCTTTCTTTCTTACAAAGGACTTTGCCTTCTCTTCAGGGAACTGGCTTCTGTGACCAGGGGCTTTGGAGGACAGTGCCTGGGTCTTGTCAGTTGTTTGCTCTCTTACCAAACATTTTTGAGCTCTGCGTGGCCCCCCGATAAAATGATACTGTGTGAATGGTGGGTGATTTCGTGGGGGTCCTGTAGGAGCCCAAAGGCAGAAGGGAGACCATGGTTCACAGATCAAGTTGGGGGTCCCTAAGCAGCCTCTGTGAGCTGCTTACCTTGGTGTCCCCAATGAAGGGGCATATTCCTTTGCTAGGCCAGTGTAGAAGGAGCTGGTAAAAGTTATCTAGAGCAGTGGTGGAAAAAACTCTCTCATGATCTGACTTTGGAAGAACCCTCATCTCTATCTATCTGGGCCTCAGTTTACCTATCTGTAACATGTAGTCTCTGCTGTCCTCCAGGGTGATGTGTGTGGGATTTGAGAGCTGTACAGGAGAGAATGTGCCTACAGACAGGCTGAGTTGGGAGAGTAAGGAGGGGCTTCTCCTATGCTCATGGGCCAGTGGCTTCCATGCAGGGGCTGGAAGGCTGTGCCTGCTGACTTCCGGAAGACTCTCTTGGCTTCAGACTCACCCGCTCTCACCACCTCCCCCCTACCCGTTTCGCCTCCTAAACCCTCTTGAAGCCCCAGCTGTGCTTCTAGGGACAGGCCTTTCCTGCATCCAGGGCTTAGCTGGTGACCTAATATGGCTCCAAAATAGCAACTGGTTGAGAAGGCAAGGAAAAATACCCCCACCTGAATGCCACCGAGGGGCTTGTCCAGCAGGAAGCAAGTTGTGTGTGGGCCTGCAGGGACTCTGCGAAGGGCCCCAGGGCCCCAGGGCCCCAGGAGCGTTGCCATTCCATGCAGAGCCTGGCAGGCCCAGTGGCAGTGCCTGCGGATGTGACTTGCATGCTGACCACTGACCGTGGCCTGTCTGCGCCGGTCCCCGTGCCAAGAGCCCACCCCCTCCTGCACCACCCCCAGGCTGCTCCCACCACAATAGCAGAACACCATGAATGCAGCTGGGGTTTGGGCGGGGGTGGGGGCTGAGGACATGGGGGCACAGAAGCCCATTGTGCCCCTAGAACCTCAGCTCTGGAAGCTGAAGATAAGCCAAGGGTTCTGAGTGGAACACTGGCCCTGCGAGCAGAGAGGGAGATGGTGGAGTTCATGGGCAAGTGCAAAAAATGGCACCAGGGGGTGAATGGTTGCTTGTGGGGGTTTTCTCGGCTTCTTAGTGTGTGGTAAACCTGCCAGGCCAAAGCACACACGGGTACTTGGTGCAGTTTTTAAAAAGGCCTCTGGGCATAGAAACTAGACCCTGTGAACGAGCCCCCGTTTCAACCCCTGATCTGTGGCAACAACTATTAATGTATGTCTTTGGAGGGAAATTTGTGAGGCCCTTGGTTATGCCCTTCCTCTCTTTCTCCGGTACCCCGAGGAAGGCAGCTCTTAGAGGCAGTTGGGGTTGGTGGCATGAGGGTGGGGGTCTTCCCTGCTATCTTGCTAGTGCTGCCTTCGTAGCACTAGGTTTTGTTTGGGAATTTAAATTCACAGCAGTGTGGAGGCTGTGGGACTCCACCTCCAGAAAAGTAGTTACCCTCATGTTGAGCATTAGTGCTCAAGCACCTCCAAGTGATGCCAAGAGCCCCTCCTGGGTGGCTCCTGCACCCCCTTAGGGAGACGGAGCTGTCCCATTCCAGGTCAGATGTTTAGAGCAGCTGTTTTCTTTTCCTCTTCCTCCAGGGCCAGATGTGGCTTGAAGATGTGGCTCTGCTGTCAACTGATGCCTTGTGGAGGTTGGGGGGAAGGGCTTTGGAGTCAAATACATTTGGGGAACACAGCCTAGTATCCTTCCCTTGGAGAAACACATTGCCCACTAACACAGTAAAGGCTCTGAGAAGTCCTGCAGGACAGAACCTGCTAACCTTTCTTCAACCCGACATTCTTCTGAATACCTCCAAGTTCAGGGCATGCTCCATGAAAGCAGACCTCTTCCTTGTTGGATATTTTCAACCGTAGGAGGCTCTTCCTGCAGCTGTTAACCCAGATGCCCTCCTGGGTCCTAGTGCTATCTCCATAGCACTGAGGTCACCCTTCTCTGTGCTTCTCTGGACTCATTGGAGATTTGAGAACAGCAGTAAGGGCCTCATGAGGCTTACCAGACAGGGCTTGAGGCTCCCACACACACGAGGCTGTTATAACCTTTTGGGTGAGTAACCGCAGTGTCCTGATTTAAAAGGTCCTAGGGATTGGCAGTCTTCTGAAGGTTTGGATATATCACTTTTGCTCTCCGTTGGTGCGACTGAGCCGAGGGGCTGCCTGACTGGCATGGATGGCTAGAACCAAGCCACCTGTCTGCTGAAGGTGGGAGTTTGCTTCGCTGGGGTTGAATGGCCTTCAGGAGCTGAGGTTTGTTCCCAGCAGCCTTTGTGGTCTGTGTGAAGTGGTGGGGGGCAGCCCCAGGACCTGGGAGGAACAGCCGTTCCAGCCCAGCTGGGAGCTTGGGAAGATGCCCGGCTCCCTCTGGCCAGGCCTGGAAAGCTGAGCTCTGACTCAGGCAAGGGAGACCGTCGTTCGAGGGCCTGTTGGCCGAGGTGGCCTGACCCTCCCTCCATCAAATTCAGCTGATGGGGCGGGCCTAGACTTGGAGGGAGACCACACCTCATGGACCTTCTGAGTCAGGTGGAAGGGAGGAAAGCAGTCAGCGTTAGTAATAGAGAATTAGCAGTGACAGAAAGTCAGGCGCTGTCAACACCAAGAGAAAGACCCTGCGGAGAAGCGTCCCTCACTTTGGGTGGTGGTGCTTTCTTCTAGGCATCTTTTCTTCATGGCCCCAGAAGAGAAAAATAGAGGCCTGGCTAGTAACTCAGCAAGTCAGTGGCAGAGCTCGACCTGGGAGTCTCCTCCATCCCGACTACAGCTGTCCCATTGGCTTGCCCTGTTGGTGCAGGTGGCACTCACCTGGATCGTGCCCTGGGTGCCAGTATGGGGCAAGCTTTAACCAGGGTGCTCTCTCAGGCTTCAGTGCCTCACTTGCTTTGTCCCCTATCCCAAACCTTCTGAGGAGTGGCAGGCATTGCTCATGGGTCCCGGGTTTTCTGGCATGTCCTTGCTCCAGTCTGGGACTCAGTGGGGCATGAGTCCAAGGGTGGCCTGGCCTGGGGGAGGCAGAGGAGACGGACACCGAGGATTTCCTAGCACTCCTGTCTCATAGTACCCACCGGGTGCAGCATCCCCATTATGCAGATGGGGAAACTAAGGCTCTTCAAGAGGAGGGAGATACAGTCAGGGAATCAGTTGAGGATCAGGGCTCCAGGGTGTATCTCAGGGTGCTTGGTCCCTTGTGTGTATGTGTGTGGGTGGTGGTGGCTGGGATGTATAATCTTTGTTCTGCCCTCCTCTGGCCATATAGATTCACTTGAGGTTCCTGAAAACACTAAGCACCAAGCTTTCACTCTAAGCTTTTGCACTTGCTGTTGCTTCCTTTGCTTCTAATGCTGCGGACTGTCCTTGTATAACTGACAGATTCCAACTTACTTCTTTATGGCCCCAGTGGATGTCTCTTCCCTAAAGGCTTTACCTGGCTGCCATGGGGAACACACCCCCCTCCTTCCATGTCCCGTGACAGAGAAACGGTGCATGCTTCTGGTAAAGCATGTCTGAACAGTCGGTATTGCTGTGAAATATTACCATATGTGTCAGCACTCTGAGAATAGGAATCCTGCCGTCCTGTCACTTGGTAATCCCAGCATCCATGCTTGCTCAGTGTCTGGGACAGACTTAGGTGCTCAGTTGACATTCGCTAGGTGGATGGGTGGATGGATGACTTGGACTGTCTCCTCCTCTTCCTTCCCCAGACTTGTGACTAGGGAACACTTTCCTCAGCCTCTTAGCCTTTTGTTTTATCTCACAGAAGAAGTGTTTATGAATTGCTTGATAAATTTTAAAGAGCTGATGTGGGGGTCATGAAACCCTATGTGTACAGGTGTCCCAGCAGAAGTTTAGGTGTGTGAAGGGTTCTTGACCTTCTTTGGCTGTGGGCCTCTTTGAGAATCTGAAAGCAGCTCAAGTTCCTCTCCTCAGTGCAATGCACACAGCACACTTGTCCATGCACGCATAAAACTTGCATTTGCACATGATTTCAGGGGGATCATGTGGACAGTGGACCTCAAATCCAGGCCCCTTGCTGTAGAGGCTGCAAGCCTTGGTGGTGCCCCAGACTGTTTAACTATTAGGGACCGTCTAGTCCTCGGATTCTCAGATCCATGCTTTCTGCTTTCATTCAATGCATTTGGTCTAGAAGCACGAGGCAGCCCACTCCCCAGTGCCTGTGCTCGAGCTGGGGAGCTGGGCAGCAGGCACGTGGCTATGAAATGTGAACCCCTGCCAGGTGAGTGGTGACCTGCAGGGGAGCAGGAGAGACTAACTGGGGAGGGGGAGCCTCCCCTGGGTCTGTTCCACTCCATCTTGCTGCCACTGTGCTCCTCCATCCCTTGGTCCTTTCTTTTTATCTCTTTCCCAACTCCCCTTACCAAGAAGAACACAGCCTGCTTATTGAAATCTGAATCTCCCATCAAGTTCTGGCTGTGTCCAGGGGGCTGTGTTTTGCACATCCCTGGTGAATGGAGTTCCAGGAGGCAACGCTGCCCTTAGGGGTCCTGAGTGGAGGGTTGCTGCGTCTGCCATGGTCAACACTGCTGCATTCTTGGCCCACAGGTCATCTTCAGACCTTGGGAACAGGAGCGGAACTGGGGTCTAACCACAGCTGGGGAAACCCTTGGTCTGACTTCACTTTCCCATTGGCCCGCTCCATCCTTGGCCATGGCTGTCTCCTATCCCTGAGCCCAGCCCACATCCACCCCTGCTTTTTGTATAGAATGTATGTGTGTTTGTGAGCATGTGTATGCGTCTGACCCCGGGGGCTGGAGCCCCAGATAGACCCTAGGGGTGAAGAAATGCAGATCTCCTTGGAGAAGGGGTGGAGTCATTTGTGAGATGAATGGTTTCTTGTTCCAAAGAGAGGAGTGTGGGCGTGCATGTCTGTGTGTGTGTATAGCAGTGTGGACACGGATGGCTTTGGGGGATAAGGAAGGGGTTCGGCTGATGGAACAATGGAAGAACCCCCACAGAGCTGAGAACTAGGACCAGAGGATTCCTCCTCTCAGGGCTTCTCAGGCCCCAGGGGCAGCAGACTCTGCATTTGCTCTGCACAGACCTTACCCGTGGTGCTGTGCCCGCCTCTGCCAGCTGTCCCTTCTTCTCTTCTTGCACCTATCTCTTCTTCTTGGCTGCCCTCAGAAGCTCCTGCCCAACTGCCTCGACTCCTGCCTGCCTCTCCCACTGTGCCCTCTTTGTGTCCTGGGGATGGTGGCCAAAAGGAAGTGCAGTTGGTCAGGTTGACTTGGCCTTGGAAATCTCTCCTTGCGTACCCTCAGCAGAACCACAAACCCCGGGCCCGAGCCCCTCACACAACCCAGAGAAGCTGGTACCCTGTCTCACCAGGCCTGAGGGGCTTGGCAGTGTGGAGTCACCGGGCCTCTGTGCCAAGGAAGATGGTCCTTGCCAGGTGGCTCCCCTTCCTGTAGGGAAAGACAAGCCTTGGAGGCCATTCGGGAGCTGAAATGTAACCGGCCAGCAGATCGGGCTGTGAATCTCCTCTCAGACACGTGCTGGTTGTGTTTCCTTGGGCAAGTTACTCAGCCTCTCTGAGCCTCAGTTTCCAGTTCTATAAAACCGGCCCAATAAGGACCATCTGAACAGTGTTCTTGGCAGGTACGAGTCTTAAGAAAGGGAAAGGATCCCGTCGAGTATGTGACACAAGTAGGCTCGGAATAAACTATAGTTCTTCCCATCTAACTTTCCCCGAGTCGAGCCAGAACCTTGGAGAAGTTCCAGCCACGGACAGGAATCTGCTGCTTTGTTCCCTGCATGTGGCATAAGGATCCCACGCTTCCTGCTCGCTGCTGGGGTCACTGACCCGGGGAGGAAGGAGGTGGTCTCCTCCCCAAGGCTGTTCATTTGGGCCTAGATGACCCAGAGCCATACTCTAATGGGGCTGCCCTCACCCCCCAGCCAGCGCAGCAGACTCTGGGGTGAGAGCACCCTCCGACTTAGTCCATGGGAACTCAGAGACCCTGAGCTAAATCCTTCAAGGCATTAGGGCATCCACACCCCCATCTGTCAAGTGGAGCCCCCTTCCTGCCTGTGACTGTATACATGCAGGACTATCCTGGGCTTAAAGAGCACTGGAGTCTGGTCTCTGGGGCAGTGGAGGATGGCAGAATCTTTGCCTTCGGGGATGTTCAGCCCTGTGGAGAGACGAAGAGGTATTTCTGTATAAAGAGATGAGAGACAGACTTCAGAGCTCCTTCAGGCCAGGGCAGGGGAGCCCCCATCCCAGCCCACAGCACAGGGCTATGGCCAGGAGGTCTGGAAGACCTCTGGAGGGGGCTGGGGCCTCTGTAGCCAGTGGGACCTCAGGAGCACCTGAACCTGTGCTTTGCACATCTTCCCTTGGGGCCCAGGCCTGAGCAAGAAGAAGGGGTGGCTTCATGGCCGCATCACCGGAGTCGGAACCAGGTCAAGAACCAGATCCTGGAGGGTTTGGATCCAGGGTGGGCATCCCAGGGGTGGACAGCAAGTGCAGGCCTGGAGGGAAAAAAGCAGTGGCCAGTAAGATGCCGAGGGGAGTAGCCTCGCTGTTGTAGAATTAGGGGCTGACTGATGAAGGGAAGCCCTGCCCAGCCTTGCCCTCCAGGCACGAGCGGCAGGACTTGGGAGAGGTGGTACCCTTGTGAATGAAGTGCCCTCTTGTGTACCATGCTCTGGGGGCATCTTTCAGTACCTGAGTGTCTGGACCTTAAAAAAGCAGGCCTGCAGAGATCATAAAGTTTGCCCTCCTTCCCTGCTCCCTGTTACATGTGGGGAATCCAAAAGCTTGGGGCCAGGCTCCATGGGCAGAGGGGAGGGAGTTCTGTGTGTCCTGGCCTCTGCTCCGATCAGTCCCCACAGGCCGTGAAAACGGCTGAGAGACCGGCTCGCCTTTTACCTCCATGGGCCGAGCTCCTCAGGGCTTCAGAGAGGAAACAGCTTGCCGCCCCACCCGCCCATCCAGCCAGCCGGCAAGCAGAACTCCTGGCCCTTAGGCCTGGCTGCGTGCCCTGGTCTGTGCCCCTGGCCTCACTTTCTCTATCATAACTTCAGAGTGAGTTTGAGTCGGCTGACTGCTCCTTCCTTTCGTCTTTTCCTGGTGTCGTCTTGAACTGGGGCTGGGGAAGGCAGTTGGAGCAGCTGTGAGGGCCAGGCCAGTGTACACTGGATGGGGAGAGGCGGCAGGGAGGGGAGCCCTGGCCCCGCTCCTCTGACCCACAGCTGCCTGTGTGACCCTCCTGAGGAACAAAGCCATGACCTTCCTGAGGCGGTGGGAGGGATGTCAAGCTGCCAGGGGGAGGACAGCCTGCTCGGAGGCCCCTGCCTGCCCAGGGATACCCGCGGGGCTGCCCAGGGGCAGGGGTGCGTGGCCACAAGATGGGGGAGAGGTTTTTCAGGGTATAATTAGTGCAGTTTTTGGCACCCACCAAACTTCCCCTTCCTCTTGACAATTTGCTGCCAAAACAGCCCTGATTCCTGTGGACTTGCTTAAATCTTATCCAGAAAAAAAAAAAAAGAAAAAAGGAAAGAAAGAAAAAAAAAATAAGAGGGTTGTTATTTGTGAAATTGCATTTCCCAGTCATGAGAATGAGTCACACCATTTGGAACTTCAAGTTTCTTGTTTGGATGAACTTTTCTCTGGGAGGCTGGGGCGACACTGCCCTCCCCCAGACCAGTTTGGATGGGGAGAGGCCTAGAGACAAGCTAAGGAGAAACCTTGATGGTTGGAAAATCCAGGTGCTCCCAAGGCCAGGTAGGGCTAGGAAGGTTGTACCTTCCAAGGGAGATTGAAAATGGTGACTTGGGCTTAGGGGTGAAGGGGGTGTGGCGAGTTAGTGTTTAATGGGGACAGAATTTCAATTTGGAATGATGAAAGATTCCTGGAGATGGATGGTGGTGATGTTTGCACTATAAATAATGTGAATGTGCTTAGTGCTGTTTAGCTGCACGCTTAAACATCGTTAAAAAGATAGGTTTTTACGTAACGTATTTTCTACCACAGTGAAGCAAAGCAAATTCTGGGCCCTCAGTCCCTGGTGGCTGCTTTGATAGGTCTCAGGTGGGACCCAGAAAAACTGTATTGGTTAAAAGTTTCCCGGGTCATTCAATACAAGTTTGACACACTGATCTAATCTGTAAAATGGGGACAGTGACTCATAGAGCTGTGGTGAGCGTTAGTTATCTTAACACACGTAAAGCTTCCAGCGCCAGGAACATTAAAGTGCTCAGTTCACGTTACTAATATCATCTAATCCCACTTCCGTTGGGACTCTCCCCACATCCCTTAAGGCTGTCCTGTCTTGGCTCACATACCACTCCCTCAAGGATGAGGGACCCTCTGCCTTTCAGGATGGACCATCTGGGGCCACCTGGGAGCTGAAAGTTGCCCTCAGACTGGATGCAGGTCCGTGCGGGCTCTTCCACAGTGGCCCTGTGCAGTGGTAGAGTAGAGATTTGTAACCCCATGAATTATATAGTCCATGGAATTCTCCAGGCCAGAATACTAGAGCGGGTAGCCTGTCCCTTCTCCAGGGGATCTTCCCAACCCTGGGATCGAACCCAGGTCTCCCGCATGGCAGGTGGATTCTTTACCAGCTGAGCCACCAGGGAAGCCCAAGACGTCATCAGGAGCCTTTAAGTTTCAATGCACAGTCACTGAGGACTGACTGTGTGTTGCGCCTGAGCTGCCCTGGTTGTTCTGTCTCTGTCTTTCCTTCCAGATCCCAGGCTTTGGTCCAAGCCTCCATGAGAGAGAAAAGAGGCCCAGAGAGGGAAAGGGCTGGGCCAGAGTCACAGAGCAGGGTGTCCAGGGAGCCAAGAAGAGTGAGGGCTGTGTCCTCCAGGGAGGAGTGCCGGACCTCCAGAGGCATACATGTGTGAGGTGTGGGCTCTGTCCTGGTTGGAGGAGAGGTGTCTTGATTCCCTGGGACCAGCTCTCAGCTTACTGCCCTCCCTTCCTACACTGAGGGGACACAGAAAAAGAACTGTCCCCACTGGTATGCCCAAGAACTGGAGCCTAGTAACCTGAGCCCCGTGCCCAGGTTTGTCATCAGTCCCTGGGAAGCTACCTCTCTCTAGCCTTGGCCTGGCCCCGGGAGAAGGGTCTCACAGCCATTCCCTGCCAGCCTCACTGCAAGCCCCACCTTTGCTGAATTCCAGTGTGCCTGGCCGCCCAGAGCCCGTGACTCCTATAAATAGAGGCTGTATACACCAGGAGGGGGCCTGGGCCGCGTCTGCTTTGAAGCCAGGCAAGACATCTGGTTCCTGTCAACTGGAGGTGGGAGAGGTGAGAGAGGTGGGCCGTTTCCTCCCCGGGCTTCCAGAGAGCTGGCCCAGGCTGGGCTGAGGGCTCCCCGGACCCACTGTGCACAGGCGTCGGGCTGCAGGGGGCCAGGCAAAGTGCCGAACTTCAGTGTCCTCTTCTGTACAGTGGAAACGAGGCTGCGAGCTGGTCACCCCACCAGCACACGGCAGAGTCGCAGCTCTAGCAGGTGGCTTTCTGCTGCTTGTCTTACCACCTAGCAGCGTGTAAAGAACTAATGATCACCACTGTCACCATCATCATATACTGAGTACTTCCCCAGTTCCAGGCAGGAAATAAAGGGCTATGTTAGCCTCCTAGAAACCCTTGGAGGTAGCTGTCATTAATCCTGTTTACTGGATGGGGTCACTGGGGTCCTGAGTGGTTCACTGGCTTGTCCATGGATGCACAACTCGAGTTGGGATTTGAACACACAGCCCACAGGTGACTAAAGAGTCGGTACGAAACTAGGAATAAAACCACCATATGACCCAGCAATCCCACTCCTAGGCATATACCCTGAGGAAATGAAAATTGAAAAAGATACATGTATCCCATTGTTCATTGCAGCACTATTTGCAACAGCTAGAACATGGAAGCAACCTAGATGTCCATCGACAGATGAATGAATAAAAAGTTGTGTACATATACACAATGGAATATTATCAGCCATAAAAAGGAACACATTTGAGTCAGTTTTAATGAGGTGGATGAACTTAGAACCTATTATACAGAGTGAAGTAAGTCAGAAAGAGAAAAATAAATATCATATTCTAACGCATATATACGGAATCTAGAAAAATGGTGCTGAAGAATTTATTTGCAGGGCAGCAATGGAGAAACAGACTTAGGGAATAGACTTATGGACATGGGGGGAGGGGAGGAGAGGGTGAGATGTATGGAAAGAGTAACATGGAAACTTACACTACCATATGTAAAATAGATAGCCAACGGGAATTTGCTGTATGGCTCAGGAAACTCAAACAGGCTCTGTATTTCAACCTGGAGGGGTGGGATGGGGAGGGAGATAGGAGGGGGGTTCAGAAGGGAGGGGATATATGCTG
>SJYR01000965.1:496776-538945 GCA_006410655.1 Kobus ellipsiprymnus
AAGGGAGGGGATATATGTATACCTATGGCTGATTTGTGTTGAGGTTTGACAGAAAACAGCAAAATTCTGTAAAGTAATTAGCCTTCAGTAAAAAATAAAAAAGAAAAGATCAGGGAAGATAATAAACAAAGAATCAGTATGAATCTGTGTGTGTGTGTAGGAGCCTGGGGAGGTGTGGCTGCCCCGGTGGCCAGGCCTCCAGGCCTCACAGCCTCTGTCCCCGTCAGGCGCTGAGCAGCAGCGTGTACAAGAGTGCCTCACCCTACGGCTCCCTCAACAACATCGCCGACGGCCTCAGCTCCCTCACCGAGCATTTCTCCGACCTGACCCTCGCCTCCGAGACCCGCAAGCCCAGCAAGCGGCCCCCGCCCAACTACCTGTGCCATCTGTGCTTCAACAAAGGGCACTACATCAAGGACTGCCCCCAGGTAAGGCCGCCCGGCCCGGCGGGCTCGGGGCCGGGCGGGCCTGCGGACCGGCCTCCGTGGGCTCACGGCCGGGAGGGCCGCGGACCAGCCTCTGTGGGCTCGGGGCCGGGCGGGCCCGCGGACCGGCCTCCGTGGGCTCGGGGCCGGGCGGGCCCGCGGACCGGCCTCCGTGGGCTCGGGGCCGGGCGGGCCTGTGGACCAGCCTCCGTGGGCTCGGGGCTGGGCGGGCCTGCGGACCGGCCCCCGTGGGCTCGGGGCTGGGCGGGCCTGCGGACCGGCTTCCGTGGGCTCACGGCCGGGAGGGCCGCGGACCAGCCTCCGTGCGTGGAGGACGCGCAGCAGCTCCCTGGGGCCCCTTCCTCCAGCGCCTCGCCCCGTGGCCACTGGCCGCCACCTCTTTGTCCCCTCTGGTTTTCCTGAGGCGGGCTAGCTGGTGTGGATGGGACAGAGCCCCAGCTTGGGCCTGCACTGGCCAGTCAGCAGTCTGGGAGAGGCACCCAGAGTGTGATTCTGAGCCTTCGAGTCTCCCCTCACCCCACCCCAGCCTTCCTGCCAAGGTGGGTCCTGTTACCATCGGGCAGGAGGGGCCAGCGGCTTCCTCAGGGCTCTCCTGAGAGCCCATCACCTCCCACTCACAGGGAAGGAATGTGGGCTCCGGGCCAGGAACCCAGATGTGCGCCCCCTCCCCCAGACCCCACCTCTGCCTGCTCGGCAGCCTGCAGCCTGTGAGGGGAGGGGTGCCCCCAGGATGGGTCTGGGGGAAGGCCTCAGGCAGGGGCTTCCCAGGTGGCTCAGTGGTAAAGAATCTGTCCGCGTTGCAGGAGACGCAGAGACCCTGGTTCGATCCCTGGGTCAGGAAGATCCTCTGGAGGAGGAAATGGCAACCCACTCCCGTATTCTTGCCTGGGAAATCCCAAAGACAGAGAATCTCATGGGACAGATGGACAGAATCCCACAGGCTACAGTCCGTGGGGTCACAAAGAGTCGGATGCAACTGAGCACGCACACACGAAAGTCTCGGGCATGGGGGGGCTGGGCATTGCTCCCTTGGGGTGGGAAAGGGGTCAGGAACAGCCCCCAGCTCTCCCCTAGTGTTTCGCTGCAACAAGGTGGGGCTCTGGGGGCAGACCCCACTCACCGGATGACCCCTGACTATGACAGATGTGGTTTTGGAATCCTGGAGAGAGAGGTTAACAGTTGTGTTACATACAGTATGAGATTATCAGCGATTTTTTTTCCTATTATTTTTTCATACTTTCCACTGTTTTTATAGCATGGTACTACTTTTATTTTATACGTGTAATGGAAATGGAATCCTGGAAACTCAAAATCCGTGGAGTCTTGCCCTCCAGATGTTGGCAGCTGAGGGTGTGGCCAGGCAGGGCTGGGTCCCTCCAAGACCAGTGGGGGTGCCGAGATGCCAATCACCACTCTTCTCAGAAATGGCCACGCCACGCTTAAGGTCCCTGCTCCTTCAAGTACAGCCAGCCATCTCCACATCAGTGTTGCCCCAGAGCTTGTTAGAAATGATGAACCTCAAACCCAACCCAGAACTATGATCCCTGGTGATTCAGCCGGTGATCTCAGCCTCCCCCCGCCCCTGGCCAAGAGAGGCCCACCCACCCTGGACCCACTGCTGGCTGCCCTCCAGATCCACACCCTCTGGGCAGATGTGTGCAGTGAACAAGGGACCCTTGGCATGAGGGCACCCTGGCAGAGGGTCAGGCCCCTAGCCCCTGGGGTTCTAGGGATGGGACGCGAGGCCAGCAGGTGGCTGAGGATCTGGTTGGTGCTAAAGGATGTGCCTGGGCCCACCCAGTGAGCAGCCCCCCATGCCTTCCCTGACTGAGCCCCCAACGCCACCCCACACACAGGGCCTGTCAGCTCTCAGTCACCCTGCCTCCAGGGTGGAGCAGGACTCCACCCTGTTTAAGGAGGAGATGGACACTGTGTTAAGTGCTCTCTAAGCATTTCTTTTAACACTCACATCTGCCCAGTGTGCTGAGTACTTTTAATAACCTCCTGTTACGGGTGCATGAGCGCAACTTCTCAGAGCCCCCTGAGAGTGTCTACTGGGTGGGCATCCCAGGAAAGCTTCCAGGAGAGGGGCTTGAGTGGGGCTGGCAGGTTGATGAGTGAGGGATGACCAGTATCCAAAGGCAATGGATGATGAATCCGAGGCAGAGGGACAGTGAAGAGGTGTGTGTGAGTTTTGTGTGTGCTGCTCTTTCCCAGATGGGGCCAGAGTCTTGCCAACGTGCAGGATAGAGGGTGCCTCTCTGACTCAGTACTTCTTGCTTCCTAGCATGGTGCTATATGTTACACAGTGTGTTCACTAATCTTGTGCAGGGCTCTCAACTCTGTAGCCGAAGTAGGAATAATAGTTCCATTTTACAGCTGAAGAAGGAGAGTCTCAGGAGAGGACGGCTGCAGAGAGGGCTGAACCCTGCTCTTGGGACCTCCGTACTCCTCCAAGCTGAGGAGCCAGCCTGTGGAGCCTCACGTTCTCCCTAGAGGTCCTTTTCTAGCCCCATCTCAAACCTGATTCTATCTAGGATGCCTGCTGCCCCGAGGACCTCCCTTTACTCTTCACAAGGGTCACCATTTATAAAATGAGGCTGTTGACACTAACATCGTGGATTGCCGTGGGGACTCAATGAACTAATGCTTGAAAAGTGCTTAGCACAGTGCCTGGTGCCCAGTAAGTGCTCAGTAACTGTTGGCCAGCATTATTTTTGTCTCCCTTATGTCACAAGGTGGAGTGCACGTGCCTGGCTAAGGATTTTAGCAGGCTGGAATAGGGTTGGATGCTCCCCACTTCTCTGCTGACCACAAGCCCCAGGTGCTGGACTGAATTCATCTCTGTATCCCCTGCCTCTGCCCAGGTACCCCACAGTGCAACAGGTGTTCAGTATGTCTTCCTGAATGAAGGAACAAGTGGAAACCCTTGTTTCAAATGAACTATTATGTAAGAGCTCAGCATTTTTAATATTGAAAAGTAGAATGCTTATTTTGGGAAACAGCTTTAATGAGATGTAATTCAACTATTTATAATAGACAAGTCGATGATTTTTAGTATATTCACAGGGCTGTGCAGCCATTACCACAGTCAATTAAAGAACTTTTCTTGTCACCTTAAGAAGAAACTTCATACTCTTTAGCTATCACCCTCTGGTCCCCCATTTCCTAATAATCATTAATCTACCTTCTATGTCTGTAGATTTCCCTATTCTGGACATTTCATATAAATAGATTCATATAATACGTGGCCTTTTGTCACTGGATTCTTTTGCTTAGCATATTGTTTTCAAGGTTCGTGCATGTAATAGCGTTTATTAGCTCCACGATTTGGGAAGGGTTCCATCCGCTTTTACTTTCTGGAAGAGTCTGTGGGGAATTGATATTAATTCTTCTTTAAATGGTTGGTGGAACTCACCTGTGAAGCCATCCAAGTGTGGGTCTTCTTTTGTGGGTAGATTCTTTTAAATTACCAGTTGGATCTCTTTATTTGTTATAGGTCTATTCAGCTTTTCTATTTCTTCTTGAATCAATTTCTGTAGTTTCTGTATTTCTAGAATTTTTCCATGTCATCTACGTTATCTAATTTCTTGGCATGAAGTTTGTTCATAATATTCTCTTACAATCCTTTTTATTTTATTTTATAATGTCCCCCTCTACCATGTCTGATTTTTATAATTTGAGTCTTCTTTCTGTTTTTCTTGGTCATTCTAGCTGAAGGTTTGTTAACTTTGTTGAGCTTTTCAAAGAACCAACTTTTGGTTTGGTTGATTTCTTCTATTTTTTTCCTACTCTCATTTCATTACTTTCTATGCTAATCTTTTAAAAAATTGTGGAAAAATACATATAACATAAAATGTGCTATTTTAACCATTTTTCAGTGTACACAGTTCAGTGCCATTAAGTACATTCACATTATTGTGCAACATCCCCATCAACCATCCCCAGAACTCTTTTTATCTTGCATAACTGAAACTCTGTACCCATTAAGCAATAATTCTCTCGCCTCCCCTGACCCACCCCCTGGAAACTATTATTATACTTTCTGTCTCTAAGAATTTCACTACGCTAAGTACCATGTATCAATGGAATCATACAGTATTTATCCTTTTGTGATTGGCTTATTTCACTGAGTGTAATGTCCTCGAGGTTCATTCGTATTATAGCATGTGTCAAAATTTCCTTCCTTTTTGTTTGCCTTGTGATATATTTTTATTAATAACTTCCTTCCCTTTTAAAGGCTAAATAATATTCCAGTGTGTGTGTGTGTGTGTGTGTGTGTGTATCCGTGTGTCTGTGTGTCTGCCACATTTTATTTGTTCATTTATTCATCAGTGGACAACCGGATTGTTTCTGCCTTTTGGCTGTTGTGAATAATGCTGCTTTGAACATGGATGCACAAATGTCTTTGAGTCCTGCTTTCAGTTCTTCACGCTAATCTTTATTATTTCCCTTCTTCAGCTTGCTTCATGTTTAGTTGCTCTTCTTTTTCTAGTTTCTTGAGGTTGAAGGTTAGAATGCTGATTGTACATTTTAAAAAATTAAATGGAGGTGTTTTTAGCTAGAAATTTTCCTCTGAGCTGCATCCCATAAGTTTCGGTATGTTGTATTTTCATTTATCACAGGATATTTTCTAATTTCCTTTGTGATTTCTTTTTGGACCCACCAGTTATTTAGGAGTGTGTTATTTAATATCCATATATTTGTGAGTTTCTCAAGTATCCTTTTTTAATGATTTCTAATTTTATCCAACTGTGGTTGGAAAACATACTTTATATTATCTCAATGCTTTTAAATTTATTGTGGTTTGTTTCATAGCCTAAAATTTGGTCTGTCCTAGAGAATCGCTCGTGTGCGCGTGGGAAGTATACAGCTGGGTGGAGTATTTTGCAGATGTCTATTAGGTCTAGTAGGTTTATAGTGCTGTTCGTGTCTTCTGACTCCTTGTCGACATTCAACCTAGTTACATTGTAAAGTATTGTAAATAGGGGTATTGAAACCTCTATTATTGTTGAGTTGACGATTTTTCTTCAGTTCTGTTGCTTTTTGATGCATGTATTTTGATGCTCTGCCATTAGGTACATCTGTGTTTCTGATGGGCTTTCCATGTGGTGCTGGTGGTAAAGAATCTGCCTGGCAATCCAGGAGGCACAAGAGACGTGGGTTTGATCCCTGGGTCAGAAAGATCCCCTGGAGGAGGGCATGGCAACCCACTCCAGTATTCTTACTTGAAGAATCCAATGGACAGAGGAGCCTGGTGGGCTACAGTCCATAGGGTTGCAAAGAGTCAGACACAAATGAAGCAACTGAGTACACACACATGCTTGTTTATAATTGCTGTATTTTCCTGATGGAGTAATCTTTTTGTCATTAGAAAATGTCCCTCTTTATCTAGCAATATTTTTTGTTTTAAAGTCCATTTAGCTTGATATTAGGGCTTCCCTGGTGGCTCAGAGGGTAAAGCGTCTGCCTGCAATGCAGGAGACCTGGGTTCGATCCCTGGGTCAGGAAGATCCCCTGGAGAAGGAAATGGCACCCCACTCCAGTACTCTTGCCTGGAAATCCCATGGACAGAGAAGCCTGGTAGACTACAGTCCATGGGGTTGCAAAGAGTCAGACACGACTGAGCGACTTCACTTTCTTTCACTTAGCCTGATATTAGTGTAGCCTGCCTTCTTATGGTTGTTGTTTACCTGATATATCTTTTCCCATCCTTTCAGTTTCAATCAGTTCATATCTTTGGATCTAGAGTGTGTCTCGTGTAGACAGCATATAGTTAGATCTTGGTTTACTTTTTATTCAACCTGACAATCCTTGCTTTTTATTTGAGTTGCTTAATCCATTTACATTATTGATAATGCTATTGTTAATGCAATTTTTATATATGCTATTATTGATATAGTTGGATTTAGATCTGCCATTTTACTTTGTTTTTGAAATTGCTCATGTCCTTTTTGTTCCTTTGTTCATCCTTCACTGCTTCCTTTTGCATTAAGTGATAATTTTCTAATGGAACATTCTAATTTCTTTAAGTATTTTTTCACCATTTTTTAGTTATTTCCTTAGTGGTTGCTCCAGGTCTTATACCCCGTAACTCATCAAAATATGCTTCAGATTTATATTAACTTAACTCCAGTGAGAAATGTTACTTAACTCCAAAATAGAAACGTTACTCCCTTATGGTTCTATTCTTTGTTCCTTGTTCTTGTGACATTCTTGTTATACATATCACATCTATGTATATTACAAACTCAACAATGCTTGTTAGAATTATTACTTTAGTTAACTTTATGTGTTTTTAGAGAAGCTGAAAGAAGCAATGAGACCAATTATATACCTATTGCTTTTTTCATGCTAGCCTTCTTATTTCACATGTTGAATTCTCATCATTTATTCCTGTGAATTCAAATTACCACTTGGTGTCATTTCCTTAGCTCAAGACACATTTTCTCCCACCCACCTTCTTTGTGCTATTATTGGAAAAGGTACTATATTTCTATACCTTATAGGACAAATATTTTGAATTAGCTAAGAGAAGAAAAGAAGTATACATTTATACTGTCTTTTACAATTACATAATCACCTTATCAGTACTTCTTGCTTTTTCCTGTGTATTTTCATTAGTCTTTGGGGTCACTTGTTTTCAGCCTGAAGAACTCCCTTTAGTGTTTTTTGAAAGATTGGTGTGCTAGCAATGGGAAATTATCTGGAAATGTCTTTATCTCACTTTCATTATTTTAAGGATCGCTTTGTTGGGTATAAAATTCTTGGCCGACAGATATTTTTTAATTTGAGCACTTTGAATATGCTCTCCCCCGCTCGCTGGCCTCCATTGTTTCTGATGAGAAGTCAGTTATTATTATTAGAAATCAGTTGTAAATGTCATGCCATTTTTCTCTCACTGCTTTAAAGATTTTTCTCTTTCGCTTTCAGCAGTTTTACTGTGATGTGATTATTTGTAAATCTCTTCATCTGTATGCTGCTTTGGGTCTGTTGAGCTACTTGGATGTGTTGATTAAAGGTTTAAATCAGATTCGGGAAGTTTTCAGCCATCATTTCTTTGAATGACTTTTCTACTCCTTTCTCTCCTCCCTTTTTGTGGAATGACTTTTAAATGCTTTTAAAATCTTAAATGGTCTAACTAGGGGTGGAACGTGCAGAACCCTAGGCCAGCCCTCCCTGACCTGAAGCTGCCTGGAGCTCCAGGCTCAGAGAAAGGTAGCAGTGAAAACGTGGTTAAAGCATTCACTGCCAACAGCCTGGGGAGTGGGATACAGGCACCAGAGGATGGTGACCTGTTAATTGATTCTTTTCCAACCTTAAGGGGAGAGAGAGGTGTCCAGAGTTCAGCTCCTTAGACTGGTGAGGCTTCTCATAGCTACCAGGTGCAGTGCAAGGGGACTGGGCACTGTATGAAGAGGAGCCCCAGAAGCAGAGGCAGAAAGTGCCAGAGATAAATTTCCAATGTTGGTGGAAGGCGACCCCTCTTTGTGGGGTGAGGCTGTGCCTGGCTAGGATTTCTCTCCAGCCAACGTCAGCCTTGGCCCGAGAAAACTAGGATTCAAGAATGTTTATCACTGACCTCTTTAAAAAATCTGTCCCTATAGCTATCCATGTACAGTGTGCCAGGTTTCTATTCAAGGGTAATAATAATAATATGAACAGCACTAATAGTGTTCTCTAAGCATTGAGTTTACCTCTGAGCTTAGTGTGTAATATGTACCAGTTCCTTTAATTATCTCAAAAACTCTATCAGGTCAGTTGCCAAATGATAAAACCAAGGCCCACAGAAGTTGGGTGGCTCGCCTAAGGTCGTACAGCTAATGAACAGCAAAGCTGGAATTGAAACTCAGGCCTTCCTGATTCCAGAGCCCATGCTTTTTAAGTTAGATCCTACCTCCCGCGTCAGCATCCAGGTTTTGATCTCCACCATCTTTCTCAGAAAGTCAGCGTTCTTTAAAAAGATGGGTTGCTAGAAATAAAGAGGGACAAAGACAGTGTGGACAAAAACCGTATCTGGCCTGGTCTGGCCAAGGCCTCGTATCTGGCAGATTCCTCCACTGGTCCAGCCCCAGGGTGTTTGCTCCCCCAGTGAGGCCAAGGAGGCCAGGGCTGGTCGGGGTGCCAGCTGTGGTGACTGCAGAAGCTCCAGGGGGCTGTAGGGGAGCCATGGGTGCTCTCTGTTGGGCCTGTCCTCAGGGTCACCTGTGTGTCTCATGTTGGCCTCTGCACACCAGCGTGGCGGGACCTGCTCTGCGTCATCCACATTTGCCTGTATGGTATGTGTGTATGTGCTGAGGCCTGGACTAAGTGCCCCTTCCATGTTCAGGACACACAATCTGTCCAGGACAGAGCCCAGCCCAGCCCTCAGTACAACCGCCCAGAGCTTCCTGAGCTCCTACTGTATGTCAGGCCTGTGCTGGACAAGTGCTTGGCCTTTGTCCACCGTGGCACAGTGTGGACAACAGAAATGCTGTTGACCATTCAGAGTGATCAGGGCTATAACGTCTGCATGAGGGACCAGCTTTGCCTGGGGCTTCATGGGAGGCCTCAGAGAGGAGGAGTCTGAGTCCGGAGCGGGGAAGGCTTCCAGGAAAGTGTGTTAATAGTAGGAATTTGCTTTCCGGGAACCATGAGCCCTTGGCGACAGCTAGCACTCTGGGTGCCTGAGGGGAGGAGCAGGAGGCATGGCTGCAGCAGGTGGTGGAGGATTTGTGTGCCAGGCTGCACAGTCTGGACTTGATCTGGAGGGCCAGGAGAAGCCATCCAGGGGTTTTAGGTGACACACTCAGATTGGCATTTTGAAAGATCACACTGGTGGCAGTTGGGAGGCCAGGCTGGAGGAGGCAAGTCTGCAGCCCAAACCAGGCCAGGCACATGGAGAGATGATAAGACCAGATACAAGGCAAGGGCAAGGAAAGCTGGAGGTAAGGGGACAAATCTTAGACATGATGAGAAGGTGGCATTCATGGGGCCTGGTGACCAGGCGGGTGGGGGGAACAGGGGTAAGCAGCAGAGGAGGTGCTGCCAGGTTGCTGACGTGGCCAGTGGGGTGCCACTGCCTGCGATTCAAAGACACTTGCCTGAGAAGATAGGTTCCTCTTCCTTTATTCATTTAGTGACCTTCATTGAACATCTGCCATGTGCCAAGCGTGTAGCAGGCATTTGAGGATGCCGTAGTGAACAGACTAGGAAAGAGTCCCACTCTCTTCTCTCTGGGTGAAGTCAGACAATAAGCACAAATCAGTATGAAGGAGATACGAGAGGACAACAACTGCTGTGCAGAATGCGAGTGCTCTGACCAAGACTGCCAGGCCAGCTTCTCTGGGAGAAACAGCAGGCATGCTGGGGCACTGTTCCTTCAGGGGCCCACAGAAATATCGTGATTTTCACTTATCTTAAAACCAGAAGGAAAACAACGAATAAGAGTAAGTGTATAATAATGAATCCAGTCTGAGTGATATTTATCTTTATACCAGTAAGATCATAAAACTGGCTCGGAAGGTAAAGAATCTGCCTGCAAGGCGGGAGAACCAGGTTCGATCCCTGCGTCAAGAATATCCCCTGGAGAAGGGATATTCTTCACTATTCTCCAGTACTCTTGCCTGGAGAATTCCATGGACAGAGGAGCCTGGTGGGCTACAGTCCATGGGGTTGCAAACAGTCGGACACAATTAAGCAAGAGACACTTTCACTGTCACTGTGGAGGAGGGGGTCCACTGGTGTCCTCCCTGAAGAGTGTCTGAGCCTGCTTCAGGTTGGATGGCCACTGCAGGCCTCTCTGATGGATGATATGGTGTGAAAACTCCAGATACTACCTTTCCTCTGAAACTCAGACAGGGTTGAGGGTCCATAGGCCACCAGGAAGGACCCTGATGTTAGTGAAGGGACATCTTGTTGAGGTCAGAGGAAACAGCTTCAAATGTATAAACTCAAAGCCAGAGTTCAAGTTCCAGCTCTGCTTTTTACCAGCTGTGCAACCTTGGAGGAGTCACTCGCTCTCTGGGCCACCTTTCCTCATCTCCAAATTGTATCTCCTACTGGGGATCAGTGCGGGGCTCTTTGCCTCAATGGCCCACTTGGCGCCTCTGTAGGAATGGAGACTGGGGTACAGACGGAGGCAGTCCATCCAGGACCTAGTGTCCTTTCCTGCAGCCTTCATGGTGGTCACGCCCAGCCACGCCCAGCTGGCAGCCACCCATCAGGCAGGCGCTGAGCTGGGAGCAGAAATTCTCTAAGTCCTCAGCCTCCACCACACCCAAGGTGTTCTTGGGGGGCTAGTTACTCCTTTGGGGGAGGTCTGAAGGATGTTGGCACCTGTGCCTCCTGTGTCTAGCAAGGACCAGGCACCGTGAGGGGTCTGGGAAAGGTCTGAGCCCAGGGGAGCTGCCATTCCTGAGTCAGCATGCCCAGGGCTGCTAATGAAATCCAGATGTCAGACAGAAAACAATTGTCTCCCCCACCCATCTGGCAGCTCGAGTTTCTTGGAGATTGCAAAAGAAGAAGAAAAATAGAGCAGGGAGAGAATTGAATCCTAGAACAGCTGAAATCTTAGAGGTGGGATGTGAATAGTCTCAGGGTCTTGCTGGGGGAGGGGCAGGAGATAAGGGGAAAGTGAAGGCTGGCCCAGATCGCCTCCTCCCCACCCAGTCTCTGTAGTTCCTGGACCCCAGCCCTTCCGTCTCTCCCCAGGCTAGAGCAGGCACCCCACAGGGATGTTCCAAGGAGGCTGGGAGGGCCGTGGCCCCCAGCCCATGTCTGACTTCTGCTTGGGTTTTCCAACCCCTCATTGTGGCCCTGACCTCCCTGCAGGCCTGGGTTTCCTCTGGGGCCAGAGTGGCTGAGCCTGGGGAGGGAACAGGCAGAAAGGGACAGGCAGAAGTTCAGGGCAGGGACCACTGATTAGTTCAGAGCCATCACTATATGGATGTGGAAACCGACGTTTTCTCATGCGCTAGGCCAGGACTATAAGGACTACAAGTCACAAAAGATCAACGGAGAGAGGAAAGGAAGGAGAGAGGGAAAAGGAAGGAAAAAAGGAAGGGCAGGAGGGGAGAGAGAAGGAAAGAGGGTGGACACACAAGGTCATTTTGTGATTCCAGTGCGGAAGGACTGGGCTCAGGGAGGTGGCTTGCATTACACGCAGCAGGCATCATTGCACGGGCTTCCTCCTAATCTTGGTGCCTGGGCTTGATACTCCAGAGCTCTGCACAGAACCCGGGATGTCGTGAGTGCTTGGAGAATGTTAGCTGGGACGGGTGTTCATAGGGATGGTGTTCAGTTCAGTTCAGTCGCTCACTTGTGTCCGACTCTTTGCGACCCCATGAATCGCAGCACGCCAGGCCTCCCTGTCCATCACCAACTCCCGGAGTTCATTCAGATTCACGTCCATTGAGTCAGTGATGCCATCCAGCCATCTCATCCTTGGTCGTCCCCTTCTCTTCCAGCCCCCAATCCCTCCCAGCATCAGAGTCTTTTCCAGTGAGTCAACTCTTCTCATGAGGTGGCCAAAGTACTGGAGCTTCAGCTTTAGCATCATTCCTTCCAAAGAAATCCCAGGGCTGATCTCCTTCAGAATGGACTGGTTGGATCTCCTTGCAGTCCAAGGGACTCTCAAGAGTCTTCTCCAACACCACAGTTCAAACGCATCAATTCTTCAGCGCTCAGCCTTCTTCACAGTCCAACTCTCACATCCATACATGACCACAGGAAAAACCATAGCCCTGACTAGACGGACCTTAGTCGGCAAAGTAACGTCTCTGCTTTTCAATATGCTATCTAGGTTGGTCAGGGATGGTGTAGTGCCTGCTAATTTTGGGGTTGTCCCCCCCAAACCCTGTATTGTGGCCTCGAATCTTTCCTTCCTCCCCTTCCAAGGCCCTCACCTTCTGGTGTGGTGGTTCCAAGCAGGGCCTTTAAGCCAGCCCACCGGGGTTCAACCTCCGGCAGTGCCTCGGACTAGCTGTGTGCCTTTGGGAAAATCAATTAAAGGTCTCTCCAGTACTCTTGCCTGGAAAATCCCATGGACAGAGGAGCCTGGTAGGCTGCAGTCCATGGGGTCGCTGAGAGTTGGACATGACCGAGCGACTTCACTTTCACTTTTCACTTTGATGCATTGGAGAAGGCAATGGCAACCCACTCCAGTGTTCTTGCCTGGAGAATCCCAGGGACGCGGGAGCCTGGTGGGCTGCCGTCTATGATGGCGTCGCACAGAGTTGGACACAACTGAAGTGACTTAGCAGCAGCAGGCCTCAGTTTCCTCCTCAGTAAAGTGAAGATGATAGAAACCTAGCTCACAAGATGTTGTGAGAATGAGTGAGTTATTTTATTTGAAGTGCTTCACTGAGAAACACTTCGTATGCACCATGTCAGCTGTTGTGGCTGTGTTAATGACCATCACGATTGCTATGCCTCAGTTCAGCGGCTCCAAACTAGTTTGTGAAGTCCCAGAGGTCTAAAAAGTGTTTTAAAGCTATGAGGTCATCAGAGGGGTCTCTGGTCCTCCTATCCCACTGTCACCACAAAGGACAGGCTGCCTCCAGGGCGGGCTGCAGGAAGGCCATGTGACGAGCCTGGGCTTTCTCAGGAGGCTTGGAAAGGTGACTGGGACAGGCTCTGATGACTTTGGGTCTTGCAGATTGGCTTGAGGGATGAAAGGTTATGAACTGGGTCCCAGAGGCTCCACTCTGTCCAGGGTGGGGGCTCTGGGAGGAGGGATGATGAACCATGGCTAGAAGGTGCCACCTATGGGTTGTCAGCTGCCCTCTGGCCAGGCAGAGGGATGGCCCTGCCAAGTGCTTACCCTGGCAAAGACAAGTGGGAGGGATGGACGGACAGCGGGGCTCACGGGACAACCACTTTTACATCCTTCCTGCTGCCCCATGCCTGGCAAGAAAGAGTCTGAGAGGGGCAGTTTCACATCCCCTGCTGCCAGTTCTTCTTTTAAATGGATCGCAGAGAGTGACTCAAGGCCCCCCGGAATCTCGCCATGTCAGCTGGCCTCACCTCAGTTCTCTATCTCTGGTCCCTAAGGAACAGGGGTGATGGCAGAGCCTGGGAGCCACAACCTGTCCCTGGTCCTTTAACCACCTTCAAGGCCCAGGGGATGGAGGGCTAGAGCAGAGTGATTATATTCTTGGGCTGATTAGCTTGCTGATGTCACCTCCTCCAGGCAGCCCTCTCTGATTTCCCCTTTCCTCTACGCTCAAAGGGCCCTCCCTCTGAGTTTCACTGAGCTGGGCTCAGAGCTCACTCCTGTCCTTCCCCAGCTCTGTCTTTGTGTTACACAGCATCCCCAACCATCTGTGAGATGGGCTTACCCACTTGCAAGATATTTGTGGGAAATGGGCCAGCTATTCCGGTGCTTGGCATCCCATGAGCGCTCAATGGCAGCTCTTGTTAGTATTACTTGCTAGGTTGCTGGGCCTCCCTGAGCCTTATCTGCTCTTATTTGTAGAGGGAGGCTTCATGAGCCTGGCTTTGTAGAGTTGGTATGTAAGGGGTGAGAGGCAGCCTAGGACGCTGTGGTCCCTGAAACCTCCCCTTTTCCCTGCCCCACCCCAGGCAGGCTGCTCAACCACACACATAGGTGAACGGTGCCCACGGAGCCCCCCAGCCTGTGGTCCTTTCCGTAACATCTCCTTCCCGCCCCCTTTCAGGGCCCAGCTTAAACTCACCTCCATGAAGACTCCTTCCCCAGCAACTCAGGCCCACCAGCTCTCCTCTAGAATCCCACTTTTCATGATCTGCAACCCCATCCAGAGCCTGCTTCTAAGGCCTCCCAAGGCTTCTCACCTGTCTGCCTCCCCACCTTATCCTCGGAGGACAGATGATGCCCCCTCATTGTGGGCTTGGTGCCCTGCCCTGGAGTGTGGCCCCAACTGGGCCCCACAGGAGGTGGTCCTGGCTGTTTGCCACTTGAATTCTGCTAACCCCTCCCATCCCAGGCTTTGCCTGTGCTGTGCCCTCAGCTGGTACTTTGCTCACATTTGCTCCATCCTTCCCTCCAAGCCCAGCACAAATGTGCCCTTTCCTGTGGAGGAGCCCCTGTGCCCCTCACCCTCCCACCTTGTTCCTACTCTGTCTTGCTGAGCTCTGCCTAGCCAGGAGCCCATCCTCACACGACCTTCTCTCCTGCTTCCTGGGGGGCCCACGGCAGGTAGGGTCTGTGTCTGCATGGCTGGCAAGAGGGCCTGGGCTTTGGTGTCAAAAGCCTTGAGTTCTTATCCCAAGCCTCAGTAGCTGGTCCACTGTGGCCAAGTCGACCCTCCCCATGAGCCTTCATGACCCCTGAGTGCTTGAAGCAGGTTCGAGCCGTGAAGCCCATCAATCAGGGCTTCTGTGAGCTCCAGAAACAATGAGTAGGGGCAGGCAAACCCAATTAGAAAACTATAAAGTCGTACCATTAGCCCAACTGCCCACTGAGCAGCTGAGCACAGGTCCGGCATACAGCAGGCGCTCACAGAGTGTGTGTTGAAATAATTAAGGGTGAAGGGATCGCAGAGAGTGACTCAAGGCCCCCGGAATCTCGCCATGTCAGCTGGCCTCACCTCAGCTCTCTGTCTCTGGTCTCTGAGGGACAGGGGTGACAGAACCTGTCCCTGGCCCTTTAACCACCTTCAAGAGTGCATATGCTCCCAGAGTGAGTGTGAGCCCAGAGGTTGCCACGAACTCTGCCTTCATCTGCTGGGGGCTCTCGGAGGCATGTTTTGATAGTGGCAGTTTCCCTTCCTACTGCATCTGGGTGGCCCCTCAGGATGGAGTCTGGACCCCATGGCTTTGTCTGGGGTAGCAGGTGGCTCCGTCTCTGGTTTCCAGGACTTGATGCCATTGACTTGGCTCGCTTTTAAGATCTGGGCTTCCTTTCTCTCGCCACACCCTCCCACATCTAAGGTTTGGGCTACAGAGAAATCAGGCAACAAATGCAGGGAAGGAGCGCCCATGGAGTGGGGTGGAAAGCCTAGAGAAGTGTGCCTGCCCTCATACCCGGCCTGCAAAGCGCCGCCACCTCATGATCTAGGAGGCTCATGCTAGCCTGCACTGCGTCTGAAGTCCATCTGGCCACCTTCTTCTCCCACTTCATCTTTCCCTCCTCTCTCCCTTCCTTCTTTTATTTTGTAGCAAAGTAGTACAGAGAGGCTAGGCAACTTGTCCTTGGTTCCACAGATGATTAGGATCAAGGCAAGTCTCTCTGACCCCAGGAGCCCACCTTTGCCACTGGCCCTCTCTGCCCACGAGAACAGACCCATTCTCCAGGACACGCTGTACACCTGCTGTGCTCTGGCCAGGCAATAATCAGGCTGCGGGAGAGAGTGTCGTCCCCCTCCCTCCACCCTGCCGCCTGCCCCTAGGCTTTCTCCTTGCCTTGTCCGTGCTTCCCGACTTGGCCAGAGAGGGAGGCTTTGTGCAGGAGTTGAGTGTATGAGGAGGTGGTGAGAAGGGGTGTGTTCCCAAGGTGGTAAGCATGATGACAAAGGGTAAAAGCGGACAGAAGCCCGAACTCCCCTCACTCTTTGGTATTAAGTATGATGCTTAAGCAGGGCTGTTATCTTCTCCCTTCCCAGGCCTTCTAAGCCCTCCTGTCCACTAGTCCTTCCCTCCTCTGTGTTCCCAAAGGACCCTTGCACAACCAGCCTAGTATCTTGGTCTTCTCTTTTGCCTGTGATCTGGGGTGGGGGCGGGGATGGGTCGGAGGCCGTGAAATCGCTAATGACAATGCTGCTTCTCACTGTGCCCCCAGCATCTGCCGTGGCACTTGCCGCAGAGCCAGGCCATCGTGTGGAGATGCTGTGAACAGTACGGTAGCTGACAGGTGCAGGGAGCGTTTGCTGTGTCCTAGGCTCTGCTCTAAGCCCTTCACATGTATTGACCCATTTAATCCTCACACCAGCCCTCTGTGGGCTCCTATCATCCCCATTGCCCAGAGGAGGAAACTGAGTCACAGAGATAGGAAGTGACTTGCTCAGGGTCACACTGCTTAGCTCCAATCCAATCAGCAGCCTTGCTTCAGAGGCTGTGCTGTGATAAATGTGTGAGGGAGGAAGGGAGAAATGAAGAAGACTCAGCTGGGAGGTGGGGAAGGAAGGGAAGGCAGGCAGCAAATGTTGGCTGAGCACCCTGCATGTACCAGGCAGCGTGCTGAGTCCTGGCACATCATCCATGTCATCAGAGATGTCAAGGAATTCTCCCAGAGTCACCCAGAAGCCAAGGGCAGGGGTGGGTTTAAGCTCAGTGAGCCTGACTGATTCCTAACCCTCTGGTCCATCAGCTGAGGCCACTGGGAGCCAGATCAACAGCCAGCGCAGTTCAGTGAGGGGCCCTGAAGATCCCCAGAGAACTTCGGAGCACTGGCCTCTGCCTCCAGGCCGGCACAGCTGAGTAGAAGGCAGGACAGGGAGTCGTTGGGTCACGGCACTCGTTGCCAAGGTGTATGTGGTTCTGAACAGCCACGGAGAAGGAGTTTAGAGGAGTCACTGAAAAAGAGACAGGTTCAGTCCCTGGGTCAGGAAGATCCCCTGGCGAAGGAAATGGCAGCCCACTCGTTTTCTTGTCTGGAGGATCCCGTGGACAGAGGAGTCTGGTGGGCTACAGTCCACAGGGCTGCAAAGGGTTGGACATGACTTAGTGCCTAACCACAGTGGTAACCGTATGGGTGGCCCTGAGCAAGCCCCACGCCCTTGCTTCACCTCGGGTTTCCCTTCTGTGCACTGAAGCCAGTGATCTGCGTCCTTTCTGCCCCTCAGGGCTGCTTTGTGGCTCTCAGGAGCTGACAGAGCTGGAAATGAATTGCGAACCATGCCTGACAAAAGTAAAGAATTCTTAGGAATAGAAAGATTTTCATTTATGAACATCTAGAGGCTTGCTTCTCAAAGAGTGGTCCATGGGCCAGCAGCAGCGGGAGCTTATCAGAAATGCGGAGACTTGGGCCCCACCCCAGACCTGCTGAATCAGCGTGGGCATTTTCACAAGCTCCCAGGTGGCTGGTGGGGATGTTAATATTTGTGAAACACTGGTCTCGGGACTATCTGGGCTCCCACTTCCCCATTCCTGGAGACTGCCTTTTGGGTTTTCTTTCCATGGCCTGGCGGGAAATCTCCATCTCCTTGGAGGAAACACTCTGGCCCAGCAGGATCCCTGCCCTGCTAGACGGCTTAGGAGCTGTGAGCACATCCGACTGAAACTGCAGTCATCAGACGGCTCTGTCGGCCTCTGCTGCTCTGGCGGCCCCTGAGGAGTGCCACCCCTTCATCATTTGGGAGGTTAGCGCGCACCAGAGTCAGCAAGGCCAGCCAGACCTGCAGCAGGGGCGCCCTCAGGTGGGCTGCGGGATGGCTCCAGGGGTTTCCTCTGAGCAAGTAGAGGGCAACTGTGGCCGGATAGGCTCCGTCTTCATGCAGGAGGGCTAGCACCGCAGCAGAGGCGTTTCAGATTAGACATAAGAAAGACTGAGGACAGAGTGGCAAAGGCTGCTGAGGGCGTCCATTCGACTAAATGTGTGGCCATGTTGGGCGAGGTCAAAAGGCAGAGGAAGAAAGGATTTCCAGAAGTTTCCTGTCCATGAGACCACTTTTGCTTAGAGAGGTCAAGTGACTTATCTAAGGCCACTCAGCAAGCTAATGCAGTGGGGGACCGCTGTCCTCTGACTCCCCACGCCTGGGACATCCCTGCATTACAGGCCTCCTGGAGGCTGGGGATTGACCTTGATGACCTCCACAGTACTCCTCTGACTCGGGTGGATACCACCTGGAGGACTTCGAGTGTGAGGGGTTGGGAGCAGGGAGGGAGGGCCTGGCTTTGTGAGCCTAGCAGTTTCTGTCCCGGCCTGCTTGGCCCCCAAGACCACTGGGGACGCCCCTGGAGCAGGGGTGCTCTGAGGCAGACACCGAGGGTTGGGAACAGGGCCCCTGGAGCCAACAGTGTCCAGGCGGAGTTGGAGCACAACCTGAGGGGCATGGCCTCGCTGTAGAGACCGGGACCGCTGAGTGCGCTGGGGCCAGCTACTTGCACTCTGTTACCCTGTCTGGAATAAGGCAGTGAGGCTCACCAGATCAGTGCTTCTCAACTGGGGCTTCACAGTAGGGTCGCCTCGGGGTTTTTTGTCTGTTTGATGCTGGACATTCTGACTCAGTAGACCCAGATCAGCCTGGCCATGGGCATGTTTTCAGCTCTCCAGGTGATTCTGATACACTTTTGCCCAGGTCCAAAGTGGAGCTCATGCAGGTGTGTGGGAGGGCACACACCATAAGCAAAACCATATTCGTCCTTCTGAGGTCTTGGGGAGGCAAGATTAGATGGTTCCGTGAGATGAAAATGAACATTCCAGGAGTTCCTACTTGCAACCCTGTGCGACATTCAGTCCTGGGTTTCTGAGATCCTGCGATTCCCACATTTTATTATTCTGGGAAATGAGGCTTCCCACACGGGGTGATTCTGACACTTGGTTGGTCTGAGTTTGTTAAGAGTCTGAGGTTCCTACCATCATTTCATGTCGAAGTTGTGGGGTTCTGAACTCTCCGACGATTTCTGTTTCACCGTGCTGCTCTTATTCTTCGAGATGAAGATTCTGCACGTCTGTGATTCTAACACATAATTCTTCTGAATTTTAGAGATTCAGAATCTGAGCTAACATTAAAAAAAAGAAATTCTAAATTCAGCAGCTCTGTGATCTGTCATTCCATCCGGGCAGTTGGCCGCCAAGGCCCAGAGCCTGGCCTTTGTCTCCGCCAGACAGGGTGCTGATTGTGTAAGCTTGGACAAGTGCCCCCTCCCCTGCTCGGCCCAGACCGGCTCTCTAGGGGAAGAGTGGGGGTGGGGAGGGAAGAGACCCCACAGAGCTCTCTCTCTGCTCTGGCCCTTGCTCCATGGCTGTCAACAGAGGAGAGGAAGGTAGAGCAGGGATGAGGGGCGTGTTTGACCATGCAGCAGGAAGGGCTGCGGGTTAGACGTGTAGCAGCATCTCCTGTTCGCTCAGTGCATTAACCCCATCCCACAGCAGAGTGGTCAGTCCCCGGGGGGTCAGCTGTGGCCCAGACATCAGAGTCTTTTGTATCTAAAGCATCTCTAGACACATGCACCCTGATTCCAGATGGGAAAACTGAGGCCCAGAAAGAGGAAGCGACTTGCCTGGTAGAGCTTGTGTCCAAACCCATTCCTCCTCACTAAGCGTCCGGCTCCCGCATGTATTTTCCATCTAGTCCTTCCCAGGCTTTGCCTTCTGCACAGAATCATCAACCTGTCACAGCACGCAGAGGTAACAGGGACCAGTCTTGAGATTCAGGATATCATATTCATAGACTGGTGGATTTTGCCAGGCCCAAGAGTGGCTTTCCCCGTCCCCTGTAACCCCCCACCCCTGGCTGTTTTGTGCTGGCCCGACCACACCATCTTCCGTTTCACTGCCCTAGGAGCGGTACCACACCCACCAGCACAGGGCAGGCTCAGAGACCGGGAGGCAGAGGGACAGCTGGGGTCCTGGGGTGGCGGTCCTGCCACTCACTCACTTTGTGACCTTGAGAAAGTCCCTTCTCCTCTCTGGGCCTTTCCATGCTGGGGCCCATGTATCGCAACTCCCAGTTCCTGTGAGGATGACGTGAGATCCTATGTGGGAAAACCTGACGTGATCGGAGGGGACAGAGGCCAGCCTCACACACTGCCGGCTCCTTACCCTCAGCAAAGAGCCCAGGTCTCACCAACAACTCGTGTTTGTTGAGGGAGACTGAGTGAGTTTATTTGTATTTGCTGAAAGGATGAAATTTGGGATTCCAGAGACTTTTCTGGGTTTTCAGAAAGTTGGCAAAATAGAAGGGAAAAAATATAAACGTAAATTTTGGACATGTGAAGTTTTATGTGTCCAAATAATGATGAGGAGGGTGATAAAGTCTGCCAATTACTGAGTTCCAACTATGTGCCCAGCACTCTGTCTTCCCAGGTGGCACTAGTGGTAAAGAGCCCGCATTCGATCCTTGGGTTGGGAAGGTCCCCTGGAGGAGGGCATGGCAACCCACTCCAGTATTCTTGCCTGGAGAATATGGACAGAGGAGCCTGGCGGGCTACAGTCCACGGGGTTGCAAAGAGTCAGACATGACTGAAGTGACTTAGCATGCATGCAGGCATGCCAAGCACTCTGCATTCATGAGTTCAGGAAATCCTCTCACCTCCCCAGTGGATAGATATTATGATTCCCACTTGAGCAATGGGAAACTGAGGCTCGGGGAGCTTTAGAAACCTCCCAAAGCTCCTGCTGCCAGGAATGACAGAGCCAAGATTCAAACCCAGGTCTCAGAGCTGCACAGCCGGGGCTCTTTCACTTTGGGCTCAGCTGGCTGAGAAGATGTGGGGTCATGGGATAGATGGTGGCCAGGGACTAGAAAGACATCTTCTAGGAGAGATGAGTGGTTGCAGTTTTTTCTTCCTTCAGGATAATTCTCCCAGTTTTCCATGCGTTTATGTTGATGGTTTGGAGAAACTCTTTGAGCTGCCTCTGCTGCCCAGCCCTGGGCCTCCCCACAGTCCACAGTAGCTTGTGGGGATGGGTCCAGAGTGGAGGGTTCTGTGCAGTCACACGCATGGCACAAACACTCGGAGCTCCAAGTGTGTGTGCTGCACACACTCCCCTCTGCAGTACCCAGTTCACATGAGCCCGCAGAGGCTCTGCTGCTGCCGAGCCCAAGGGAGCTGCCAGGTCTATGGGAAGCGCTGTGAGCTGCCTCCCTTGGGCCCCGGGCAGGTGTAAGGAGCCTCTGCTGCCGTCTTGACCGCATGCCTCCCTGTCACTGGACTGAAAATGAAGCTGGCAGCTCCCCAGGGGTGCACCCCAGAGAGACACCCATGTGTGTCATTCTTTTGGGTGCTGCGTGTGCACCTGAGTGTCTGCAGACATGTGCCCGTCCAGGCCCAGTTCAGGACCCAAGCTCAGCACCCTTTTGTGGGCAGAATAAGGAGGCTTTTCTCCACAGCTTCCACATACCAGTCTTTCCCACGCTGTTCTTTCCACTCCCGTGATTCTGATCTTTGGGGATGCTGGGAGTGAGGCAAGGACAGGAGAAATGGTCTGGGACCCGTAAGGAGCTCATGTGGGTGGGCCTCAGGGACCAGGACAGTGGGCTTCTGGGGAGCTTGCCCTGGGTGCCTGTACCGAGTGCTGCCCTGGTGCCACCCCTGGGGAGGAGATGTGTCCTCCTGGGGACGTGGTTGGTGGCAGGTGCTTTTCTGGGGCTGAGAGACCCTCTCAGGGAGCATGGCCAGGTCCCAGGGCTGAGGAGGTGCTGGAAGAGCTTCTGGAAGTGTCCCCTACTCCTCATTCTCAGCCCTAGCCTCAGGCTTCCCCCAGCACTGGACTTGGATCAGGGAGGTCTGAGCCCTGTCCTGCCCCTTATGGGCTGTGCAATGCTAGAAGTCCTCTCCCTGCCTCAGTTCAGCTCAGTTGCTCAGTCATGTCCGACTCTTTGCGACCCCATGAATTGCAGCACGCTAGGCCTCCCTGTCCATCACCAGCTCCCAGAGTTCACTCAGATTCATGTCCATCGAGTCAGTGATGCCATCCAGCCATCTCATCCTCTGTTGTCCCCTTCTCCTCCTGCCCCCAGTCCCTTCCAGCATCAGAGTCTTTTCCAATGAGTCAACTCTTCGCATGAGGTGGTCAAAGGTTTCAGCTTTAGCATCATTCCTTCCAAAGAAATCCCAGGGCTGATCTCCTTCAGAATGGACTGGTTGGATCTCCTTGCAGTCCAAGGGACTCTCAAGAGTCTTCTCCAACACCACAGTTCAAAAGCATCAATTCTTCAGCGCTCAGCCTTCTTCACAGTCCAACTCTCACATCCATACATGACCACAGGAAAAACCATAGCCTTGACTAGACGGACCTTAGTCGGCAAAGTAAAGTCTCAGCTTTTGAATATACTATCTAGGTTGGTCATAACTTTTCTTCCAAGGAGTAAGCGTCTTTTAATTTCATGGCTGCAGTCACCATCTGCAGTGATTTTGGAGCCCAAAAACATAAAGTCTGACACTGTTTCCACTGTTTCCCCATCTGTTTCCCATGAAGTGATGGGACCGGATGCCATGATCTTTGTTTTCTGAATGTTGAGCTTTAAGCCAACTTTTTCACTCTTGACTTTCAGTTTCATCAAGAGGCTTTTTAGTTCCTCTTCACTTTCTGCCATAAGGGTGGTGTCATCTGCATATCTGAGGTCATTGATATTTCTCCCGGCAATCTTGATTCCAGCTTGTGTTTCTTCCAGTCCAGCGTTTCTCATGATGTACTCTGCATATAAGTTCAATAAGCAGGGTGACAATATTCAGCCTTGACGTACTCCTTTTCCTATTTGAAACCTGCCCCAGAGAGCCTGCTAATCCCCTGCTGTGCACACTGCGTGGCTAGACCATGGAGTGCCTGGGGCATCTTTCCCTCTGAATCCACTTTCTTCCCCTTCCTCCTGAGTTTCCTCCCTTTTTAAGACTCAACACCTCTTCCATCAACTCTTCCTTCTGGGCTCTGAAGAATTGCTCTGGGGCCTAGCAGGCAACTCAGGACTGGAGACAAGCATTGGGACTGAGTGCTTATGGTACTCACAGCCTGGCTGTTCCTAGCTTGGCCCCTCTTGGAATGAGAGCCTTTTGCTCACCTGCAGGAGAGTGTGTGTGTGTGTGCACGTGCACGCACGTGTGTGTGTGTGTATATATAATTGCAGCATCACACCAGGGTATCTGACCCCTCTCCACATCAGCTTTGGGGCACACCCTCCCCCCAAGGGCAGCTTGTACAGGCTCAGATGACAGGTTTATGGGCAACTCCTGACTCCTGAGGGCAGGCCCCTGGGGAGGAGCCCAGCAGATAATTATCACGAGGCTGTCCCAGCCATCACTGCCACTGGCTGCCCTGTGACGGCCAGTCCTCCTTCCATCTGTCACTGTCAGCCTCAAGGCACTGCCATCGTCTCCCCCTGCCCTGCCCAGCCCCAGCCAGAGTTAGCGCTGTTACCAGCCAACAGAGGGAGCCTGGCCCAAGCCCCACAGCCAGGCAGGATGGCTGAGGCTTGATCCCTGGTTTGCCCTTCCCCAGGGCTACCCAGATCCTGACTGTACTTCCTGTCTCTGGCGCCCCTTCACCTTTCTCCCCCCTGCCACTCCTCTCAGACCACACCACCATCGCCTCTCCCCAGCCATGTGGCCGCAGCCCCCAAGGTGTCCTCTCATGTTTTCCCACACCCCAATTCAATTCATTCTCTAAACCCAGCCAGACTTCCTGAAATGCCAGACTGACCTTGCCACCCCTGATTTTAAATCTTTCCCTAGCTTCCCGTGACCCCCACCTAAAATCTGGCTCTGGAGCATTGTCCTGGGGCCTGGTGTGGGTTGGCCTCCAAGCCCTAAGCCCTCATGCTTCCTGCCGTCCCAGCCCTTTGCACATGCTACCTGGTCCACATGGATCCTTCTCTACTTTATCTTCACCTGGCTCTTCCTGTACTTTGCACAGCCTCTGCCCCAGCCACCCTGTCATGTACTCCCAAAACCCAGGACTGTGTTCCCCCAGAGCACCTCTCTTGGTGTGTGCATTGATATTCAAGTGTGTTACTTTTATCTGTTCATTCAGCATGTTTTTATGGAGCACCTGTTGTGTGCCAAGCACTGCCCCAGGCACTGGGGACAGTCCATAGTGAACAGGAGGGACTTCCCCGGCAGCCCAGAGATTAGGACTCGGTGCTTCCAGTGCATGGGGTGTGGGTTTGATCCCTGGTCCGGGAGCTAAGATCCTGCATGCCATGTGGCATGGCCCAAAAGTTTTTTAAAAAGAGAAAAGGAAAAGGAAAAAAAGGTGGTAGAATTCTCACCTGCCATAATGAACAGGAAAGACAAGGAAAGAATACAGCTCACCCTGTGCAAAATGACCACAGTAAAGATCTAGGTGCAAACGGACATGCTGTGGAGTCGGGTCATGTTCAGACAGGCTTGTCTGGGTCAGCCTCCCTGCGGCAGCGGCAGCCTGAATAGAGACAGAGGAGGCAGGAGACGAACGGTGGGGAGGTGCGGGACAGGGGCCCTCCTGGCCGAGGGAACGGTAAGAGCAGAGGCCCCGAGACGGGCGAGGACACACTTGGCCTGTTCGAGGAAGAGCAAGAGGGCCCGAGTGGCTCTGCCGACAGCTCCAGCTCAGAGGGAGAGCTGGTCGGGAGGACAGGGGCAGCAGCACAGGGGGGAGCGTGTCCCAGTGCTTCTCCCGCCTCCTCCCCCAGCTGGGCAGCCCTCCCCTAGGGGACATAGATGGGTGCTTGTCTGGAGGGCCCCCCTCCCCTCTCCCTGCCCCTCGGAACACTTGTGGCGGGGACAGGAAGCGTCGGCCCTTGCCTCCCAGCTGCCCGGGTGGGACGCCACCGAGCCGGCCGGCCTGCCCGAGGAGGGACAGAGGCCCCATTGAGCCTGCTCTCTGGACCAGTGGGGACAATAGCCACACTGAGGGCCAGGAACGTCGCCGGCATGCTTGTGCAGGAAGTCACCAGCCCTGCACCCCACGTGCAGGGGCTACCCCTCCCCACCTCCCAGCCTCCTGACTTGCTCCCCTGGCCACTTATTTCAGGGTGACCGTCGTTTCCAAAATGGTCACTTTGTCTTTCACCTCCTCCCCAGAGGCTCCCTGCTCTGCGCTAGGCCTGGGGATCACAGAGGAATCGACATGGTCTCTGTCCCTGGAGGGGGGGCCTGGGGCGGAGACCGCAGGCACGCAGACTAAGGGGAGCATCCTTAGTGCGGGGGGTGTGGTGGCACGGTGTCTGCCAGGAAGCTGATCAGGAAGGCTTCCCAGAAGAGGAGTCGCCATGCTGAAGTGTTTCTGCAGCCAGAGTCACAAGATAACACAGCAATAGGCCTAGACAGGGTAAGACCAGCGTCCGGTAGAGGGCCAGAGGTGGGAAGGAGCAGTGGCTTCTGCGCTGTGGCAAGCCAAGGCTCATGCCCTGCCAGACTCAGCCCCTGTCTGCTTCTCAGCCCTGTGCTGTCTTCTTGCGGGACATCTGCACTGGAAGGATTTTCAGGGATCACCCAGGCCTAGAATGCCAACACAAGTCATGTGTGCCTGTCACCCCCAGCCCACGGCCATGGCAAGGCAGAAGCTAGGATGCTGCTGCAGAATCTTTCTTAACACAGAGCACTGATGGCAAGTGATTGGACACACAGGACGAGGTATTTGCTTTCCCCGTCATGCCCTCATTGACAGAGGGGGAAACTGACAAGGGAGGGCCTTGTCCCAGGGCAGAGAGCATGTTGGGGCTGGGGTAGGGGTGGGGTGTGTTAAGAAACACCCACCTTAGAATATCAGCTGGTTCAGCCACTGTGGGAAACAGTATGGAGGTTTCTGAAGAAAACAAAAATAGAGCTACCGTATGACCCAGCAGTTCCACTCTTGGATATATATCTGAAAAAAACAAAAACACTAATCCCAAAAGATATATGCATTGCAATGTTCTAGCACATTATTTACATTTCAAGGTATGAAAGCACCCTAAATGCCCCTCAACAGATGAATAGACAAAGAAAATATGGAATATATATGTATACACCCATACACACACACACACACACACACACCCCCACACACAATGGAATGCCACTCAGCCATTTCATAAGAATGAAAATTTGCCCTTGGTAGTGACATGGATAGACTTAGTATGATACTAAGTGAACGAAGTTGAACAGAGAAAGACAAGACCTGTATACCATCACTTGTATTATCTAAATATAAGTAGAATCTAAAAAATACAACAAACTAGTGACTATAACCAAAGAGCAGACTCACAGATATAGAGAAAAAATTAGTACTTACCACTGGTGGGGCTGAGGAGCAATATAGGGGCAGGGGGTGGAAGGGATAAACTATTGGATGTCAGATGGGCTCAAGGATGTGTTGTACGACACAGGGAATATAACCAATATTTTGTAATAACTGTAAATGGAAAATAATCTCTAAAACTGTATGAAAATTTAGAAAAGAAACACCCACCTTGAGTTTAAGTTGCAAAACCCCAGAGGCTGGCACAGACCCCACAGTGGCTATTTCCCTGTTAGTTGCCTCTGTCGCAGCATGCCATTCCTTCATAGCTCTCATCACCCCTGTGATTATTTGAATGAGATTCTTGTTTTTTCCCTTCCTACCTGGCTGTAAGTTCAGGGGTCTGGGGTTATATCTGTCTTCTTAACCGCTCTGCTCTGGAGCCTTGTGGACAGCAGACACTCAGTGCACGTGTGTTGTGGAGGGCGTGAGCTGACAGCAGGTGGGGTAAATGTATGTAGTCCGCATCCCTTTCCCACTCCATGGCTGGCTGCTTGGCCCCCACTGGCCTGCAGTGGACTCAGGCACCAGGCTGCTCAGATCTATGCCAGTACATGGTAAGCAGCCAGCCCAGGTGGTACCTGGACTTCCTGTGGGGAAACTGAGCCCCCCCACCCCCCGCCCCCAGAGTTACAGTAATACCGGCGTGTTGCTCATGGAGCTGGAGCTGAGTGGGCGGAGTCTCTGACTTCTGGCCCGGTTTCTGGGCACCCAACCTGGCCACCAGCCCCCATGTCTATAGTTCAGGGGCTGACTTTTCCTGACAGCTGGGCCCCTTGGGAGCTGTGTGTGCCAATGCCAAAACAAACAGCGGTGACGGAGATGGGGGCGGGAGATGGCTGCAGGGCCCCGGTTCCTTTGCTTTCCTGAACAGTCGGGGGCCGGAGCCCCTGAGCAGCCAGGCCCCCTGCTCCCTCCATTGTTCCTCGTGATGGTTTCCAGATGCCGAGGAGTCACAGGTTTGGGGCTGGGCCAGGAGAGCAGGCCAGCCCTCCCCCAGCACCCCGCCTCCACCTCCACCACCAGTCCCCCTTAAAGAGGTGGCTCTTCTCCTCGCCCGAGGCTCTTGTACTGTCTTGCCTAGCAGCCTCACTGCCCTGCATCCATTCCAGCTGCTGGGGTGAGGAGCCCTGGGTTCCGTTCCCAGCTCTGAGCCTAACTTCCTGTGTGGCTTGGGCTAGTTACTTGCCCTCTCTGTGCCTCTGTATTCTGGGCTGTAGAATGGGCATGAGGGAATGGGGAGGTGTGGAAAAGACAGTATCAGATCCATGCTCCTACTCTAACAGACTGTTATCAGAATCATCTAAAACAGCGGTTCCCAAAGTGGGTCCCTGGACCCACAGCGTCAGCATCACCTGGGAACGGGTAGAGATGCGGATTCTCAGGCCCAGCCCAGACCTGTGGATTCCAAAGCTCTAAGGATGGGCAGTGGCCCACGTTGTGATGACAGCCCCCAGGTGGCTCTGACGCAGCTTGAAATGAATAACAACCTGTGCTCCAGAAATACGAGCTTAGGTGTCGGGAGTCAGAAAGATGGTACACAGACTTCGCAGCTCAGTGGTTTTGGAAATGAGCCTTGGTTTCCTGGTAAGGAAAGTGGATGGATATTCCTACACTGTGCATGGTGGGATTACTGTGCTGATTAAATGAGACAGGTAACACACAGCTGGGTCAGCCCAGCTCCCACAGCTGAGCTACTCTGGGACAGATGCTCCATGAGGGCAGGTTCCACAGCTGGCTCACACCCCCATCAGCACTTTAAAGGAGCAGGTTCGGAACCCTGGTGAAGGGGCGTGCGCCTTCATAGGAGTGCAGTGGGCTCCGGTGCTGCCTGGATCTGGGCACAGAGGACACGAGATGAGCTGCAGAAGGGGTTGAGACCAGAGTGGTGCCTGCAAGAGGTAGTCAAGGAAGGCTTCCAGGGGGAAGTGCAGCTTCCCATGGGATTTTATTGGGAGACGAGGTATGCAGAGTGTGCGCACCAGTGGGACTGGTGTGCAGAAACGATGTGAGAATGAGTACCACCAGCCAGCCTCCTCCTGTAATGGGTACATACCCCTCCCCTCCCATCTCAGCATCTCTACCCAGTTCCCAGGTGATGCTACAGGTCCAAGGACCCACTTTGGGAACTGCTGTTTCAGATGATTCTGATAACAGTCTGTTAGAGTAGGAGCATGTGGACAGCAGACACTCAGCGCACGTGTGTTGTGGAGGTCTTTTCCAGATACAGGTCTTTTCCACACCTCCCCGTTCCCCCAGGCCCATTCTACAGCTCAGGATACAGAGACACAGAGAAGGCAAGTAACTGTTGCCTTCTTACAAGGATGAGGTTTATTGTCATGTGGGGCCACCCCAGAAGGTCGGTGCTGGAGACCAGAGCAGAGGTCTGTGTGCTGCCGTGGGAGCCAGCCAGACCTGAGTTTGGATCCCAGCTCTGCTGCTTCCTGGCTGTGTGATCCCAGGCAAATCTCCCAACTTGTCTGTGCCTTGGATTTCTCATCTGTCAAGGTTATAGCGAGGATGGAATGGCTGCTGGAGGTAACTGCACACGGCAGGAGCTGTAAGGGTTTTAACAGCTGGGCCCAGGGAGGAGGATGGACCATCTGAGGCCAGACAGTATGGCTCCATCATCCTGGCTGCTACAGAGCCCACTGCACTGCCCTTGCTCTTGGAGACAGTGGGGGAGGCACAGTTTTGCCAGCTTTCCCTGCCCCTGGGTGAAAAAGCAATGTCAGCTGCAGCCTGGACTGTGGGGGTGGCAAATAACTCACTTCCTCCCTGTGACCACCTAGAAAAGTCACATAAGGGCAGCTCTTCCTCTGCCAGCCCCCACAACGGGAAGATGTGTGCCGTGGTCTGCTGCCCCGCAGTGAGCATGAGAGATACACGTACGCCTCTATGCACACAGGCACACATGCATTTACATGTACACGCAGCCTCCTCTCCACGGCCCATTCTCTGATTTTAATACCAGCCATCACCGTGGAACCACAGTAAAGGCTGGCAGATGTCTGGGCTGGCTTGCAGGAACCTCTTTAACCCCTGCTCTGCCCAGTGACAGTTGTCACAGATGACCCTGAAACCAGTCCCCAGCCATGTGGCCCTCATTCGGCCATGAGGGAACTGGATGACTGCCAGAAAGACTGGGGTTGAAGGCCTGCCACTTACTCGCGTTGTGACCTTGGACAGGCGACTTAACCTCTCTGGGCCTCTGTTTCCTCATCTGGAAACAAGGTCATAACGAAGCCACCTGCAAGTCAAGTGCGTGGCCCGTGCTGGCGCTCCATTCCTCCCCGTGGTTGTCGCCATCTCCCAAGCATCTCAAGCTCCAACACTCACCTGATGAAAGTTCTCAGAGGTAGACAGCTCTCTTCTCTTTCTACCCCTCGGGATCAGGTCAGGAGGTGGAGAGCCAGAGAGAGGAGCGATTGATGTCAGCACAGAGCTGAGGCTGGAAGTCAGGCCTGCAACTTCTCACCAGGCCGCCTGGGAGCCCCAGCCCTGGCTCCTGCCAAAGTGGCCCCGAACTGCTGACGTCAGCGTTTCATTGGCCAGGGCAGATCAGATTTCTTTTCTGGCACTTGGCCACCCTCCACACCCTTCCCCCACTGCTATTTTGAGCTGAGTTCCCCTGTCCTCCCCTCCCAGGGCTGTGGCCCTCACACCCAAAGCATCACTGTAGGCTGAGGCCATCACCTCTTACCCACATGCCTTCCCGCCCCAGCACTGGTGCAGAACCTCCCTCCAGCCAGGTGGAGCTGGCGGGTTACAGCCACATCTAGCCGGTTCGCGTGTGGCCAAACCTCACCAGGGATGGCCTCAGATGCAGACCAGGGCCAGACAATCTGTAGAGATGGTCTGGTGTCCCGAGGTGGCCCTCCAGAGAGCTCAGCGCAGCCCAGGAGGGGGCGTCCTGGGAGGAGGCTTCTGCCTATGGGACGCCCACCCGGACCCACACACCTCACCCATCACCAGCACTGCCCACACCTCTGTCCCCTCCAGCTGTTGATGTGGCCTGAGCCCCACCCAGGTGCTTCAAGAGCCCCTCGTGGTCCCAGCACACTCAGAGACTACTGAGGAGCTAGACGGAAGAAACGGCAGCTTTCAAAAAGCTCTTTAAATTCAGGATGAAATCTCTGGCACGCCAGATCATCCCTGGCATGCCAGAGGCTGGGTCAGGGCGGGACACGACCCGCAGCCAAGCGAGTGGTGCAGACCACAAAGTCCCCTGGGAGTTTGGGGAGCCAGGGCTTCTCTGAGGGAGGCAGCCGGAGGGCGCTGTGCTAGGGTTTGAGCCTGGGACTCGAGCGGCATGGACACCCAGGAGGGCGCTTGACCCTGTCTGGGAGGGGGAGGCCAGATGGAGTGGCCTTGGAGTTTGGCCTTGAGCACAGGAGCATCCACCAGGTGGAGACAGTTTGGGGGGGTGGGGGCAGGGAATAGCAAGAGCAAAGGTGTGAGGGCAGAGGGGGGTGGGTTATTTGCAGGAAATGATTTCGTTGTTGTTGGAATAGAAGTTTGGTAGGAGGGAGCAGCAGCGACTAAGGTGAGGTCAGCCGGGCCAGATGGGGAGGAGTCTGAAAGTCTTGAGTGTTTTGCCTCCATCCTGCAGGTCCTGGGGACTCCGAAGCCTCATGTGGCCATTAAAGCACCTGAGGGCAACTCTGCCTGGCTGGACCCGGGTTGTGGCCACCGCAGGGGAGGGGCACAGTCCGAAGAAAGGGTTTGCCAGGCAAACGGACCACCCAAACAGGGGTGCACCAGGCTCTGGGAACCCGCTCAGGAGAACAAATGGTTTTCAGAGCAGCATCCAGCTCTCGGCCAACCACACAGTGGTTCCAGACCTTCTGTCCATCGCATCCACCCATCAGAGGCGGCGGCAGCAGGACGAGCAATCGCTGTTTCTGCAGTCACAGGAGGGGAGGAAAACCCAGGCCTTTTGCAATCGCTCTGATTCGGATGTTTTCTGCCCCTCTGGACTGGCCGCCCTTCCCCTCCCGCCCCTGAGCTCTGATCCGTGCGGTTTTGCTAATGGAGGAAAGCCAGAAGCAGGAAACAGATAGCTTAGGGAGTGGCTGTTCATGTGATTACAAAGTCTCTGGTTTCCAAAAAGTTTTGCCTGAGAGCAAGTCCAATTGCCTGGCCTTGGGGTGGGATTTGGAGAGAGGGGGTCCTGCGGCAGGGAGGGTAGCTCCTAGGGGTGCTGTGCCCAGAGGCGTAAGGGGGGTGGTGTCAGGGGCCTCTGCGCCGCTCTGGGTCCTGGAGGGGCTTCTTGGCCTCCGTCGGGGTGCCCATCCTGTATGTTTTCTCCTTCCCTTTCGGTTCGTCTCCCCCCTTCTCTCTGCCCTCGCCTGTCACTCCTCACCCCCACCTCCACCCCGCCGCCCGTCTTCACAGTCTCCTGGCTCCCAGCCCACACCCCCTCCCCTCTCCTGCCTGGCTCTGCCTCTGGCCTCTGCCTCTCAGCTGCCCCTTGTCTTCTCTGCTCCATCTCGGCCCTCTCCCTGTCTCCTCACTCCCCCTCGATGCCCCCTCCCCAGGGTTTTCCTGAGACCTTTTCCTGGCACTGTGAAAGCGTCATTGTTCCCTTGCACTTTGACAAACCCTAGTGTTGTGGAATCAGGATGGCATTTTTGCGGTGGCTTTGGGCTGGGAACGGGGTGGGAGGGGTGGCGAGGAGGCTGGGCCTTCGGGGCTCCTGCTGGGCTGCGGCAGGAACCCAGAAAAGGGGAGGGGGCCTCGGGGAGGCGGCCAGGACGCCAGTGCTCAGACAAGGGGGCCCTTGAGGCTCGGGAGGAAACCCAGGGGGCCTCTTGCAGTGTCCTTCCTCCCTCCCGGCAGCCTGCCGGCCACAGGGCCCAGCCCACCTGTCCCTCTGATCTCCTGCTTCCTCTGGGGCCTCCGCAGAGCCCGCAGCTGCCTCGGCCAGGCTGCAGAGGCCGAGGAAGCCCTCCTGCCAGCCTCCCCGGGCCGTGTGTGTGGACATATGAGCATGGGAGACTTGGGAGGGTGGCTTAAGCGGAGTCACAGAAAACAGGGGAAGAAGAAGCGTGGTCCTGGCACTGCACAGGCTTAAGCTCAGATGCTGGCCCCACTGCTTCCTAATTCTGTGACTCTGGGCACCGCTGCCCCTGTCCGCAGCCTCAGGTTCCTCATCTGTCAGTAGGGTTCAGAGTGCTGGTTTTATAGGGCTGTTGCATCGATTAGAGATCATTTCACATGTCCTGCGTTGGCCCCATTGCCTGTCATCTGGGAGCACTGGTTGAAGAATAGCCTCTACCCGAGGACACGGGTCCGAGAGTGTTTCTGCAGGTGTGAGTCTGACTTGAGCCAGAGCCTGGAAGTGCGTGTCCGAGGGTGTCTGTGACTGGTGTAGGCCACGCTTGGTGAAAGGGTCACACGGGGTCGACTCCTTTGGAAGGCCCCAGACTGTGCAAGTATTCCTCATCTGGCCTGTTTATTTCCATATTCCTGGAATGTTCCACAGAGCCTGGTGCAGAGCAGGTACGCAGTAAATGTTAGTTGAATGAGTGAATAATTGCAGTGGTAGCCAAGGGTTGGCGCTCAGAGGTGGAGTCGTGGTCCTAGGAGCTGGCTTGTTCTCTCCTTTTCTCACAGCCGTTTCAGGGGCAGGTGTGCATGAGGAAGAGGTGTAGCAGATCAGGCTCAAGTCTTGGCTTCACGGCTGTGGGGCCCTGCACAGGTTGCTTGGCCTCTCTGGGCCTCATTTGCTCTCTCATAAAATGGAAGAGCTGTGGAGTGACAAGCTGGCAAGAGGCTGGCACATGGTGGGTGCTCATGAAATCTTGGCTTCCCAGCTTCTCTATGTCAGCCCCTTCACTTGGCAGAAGAAGAAACTGAAGTTCCAAGTTGGGCCTATGAGAGCCAGGGCTGAGCCCAGGCCTCTGATCGTAGCCCCCGCTTCCTCCCCATGCATCTAGGCTTGGGGAGAGAGTGCCAAGGGCAGGGGTGCCCCCATGGGCCTAAGGAAGGGGGGCTCAAGAGAAGAGATTCTGGGAAAGGGGTGCTCCTCCTCCAGGGAAGGCCCCCAGCCCTTAGAGAGGGTCCCCAGAACCCTCTTGGGCTTTCCAGGAAGAGTCAGCAAGGCTGCACGAAGAGTCCTGGGCCCTTCCGCCTCTGTGTCTTCATCTATGGAAAGGGCATCTCAAACCCAGGGCTCTTTCCCTCTCTACTCTAGGCCAGCACCACCTCAGCTGCCTGGCCGCAGAGAGCACGCAGACAGGGGGCAGGGAGCCGGCAAGGAGCCCATCTGATCCTTATTTCTTCCCCTGCTCTCCCGACTCAGCCATTTCCTCTCAGCTGGATGCACTGTCGGGCCAGCCCAGTGCTCCCCGGCTGAGAGGGCCAGTGTGCAGTGTGCGCGGGGCTGCCAGGTTGTCCTATGGGCCTCACGAAGGAAAGCCTGCCCAGTGGACTGCAGCACACCAGGCCTCCCTGTCCCTCACCATCTCTCAGAGTTTGCTCAAACTCATGTCCATTGACTTGATGATGCCATCCAAGCATCTCATCCTCTGTCGTCCCCTTCCTGCCCTCAATCTTTCCCAGCATCAGGGTCTTTTCAAATGAGGTGGCTCGTCACATCAGGTGGCCAAAGTACTGGAGCTTCAACTTCAGCGTCAGTCCTTCCAATGAATGTTCAGGATTGATTTCCTTTAGGATTGACTGGTTTGATCTCCAGGCTAACCAAGGGACTCTTAAGAGTCTTCTCCAGCACCACAGTTGGAAGGCATCAATTCTTATTCTAGAGATGGGGAATGGAGAAGGCAATGGCACCCCACTCCAATATTCTTGCCTGGAAAATCCCATGGACAGAGGAGCCTGGTGGGCTGCAGTCCATGGGGTTGCTAAGAGTCAGACATGACTGAGCAACTCCACTTTCACGCATTGGAGAAGGAAATGGCAGCCCACTCCAGTGTTCTTGCCTGGAGAATCCCAGGGACCGGGGAGCCTGGTGGGCTGCCGTCTATGGGGTCGCACTATGGGGTCGCACAGAGTCAGACACGACTGAAGTGACTTAGCAGCAGCAGCAGCAGAGATGGAGAAACTGAGGCCCAGGGAGGAGAAGGGACGCCCCGGGGGCACCCACCAGGCCAGAGCCCATGGCAGCAGCACCCCTTTCCTGCCTCTTACTCTCCCGGCTGTGTGAGTCCCTCATCTCTGTGCCATCCTGGCGCAGTGCAGGGCAGTTGAGAGACTGGGCTTGAGTCAGCGGTCTGGGTTCAAGTCCAGGCTCCACCACCTGCTGGCAGTATAGCTTTGGGTGAGTTACTTAACCTCTTCGTGCCCGTGTTCTCATTCAAAACCTAGGACTAAGCATACTTGACTCACAGGTGATTGTACAAAGAGTGCCTGGCTCCTAAGAGAGTATAGCTGTTAGTCTGTCCCAAAGCTCACCAGAGCCCAGGATGCTCTGTTGGGCAGGCAGAGGTCCTGTGACCAGGGCTGGGCTGAGACCTTGCAGCTGGGGCCCGTAGGGGAAACCATGATCCTGAGAACAGAGGCTGTACCTCCTGGGACAGAAGCCAGCATGGAGTTGTCATGTGCAGGGCATAGCCTCAGGTCCTCGTCACCCCAGCTCACTGCCTCCTCCTGAGCCAGGGTCCCTGAGATGCTCTCCTTCGAGCGACCAAAGGTGATGATGTCATCTCCCTGCAAAAAACTCAATCTAAAAGAGGCTAAGAGGAAAACAAGCTTCACCCTGAAGCCTGACTCACTCCTGGTGGGGCTTCAGGAAGCAGGGGCAGGGAAATTGATGGGCAGAGTGACCAGCCAGACTCTTATGTTACGTGACAGGTGTGGCTGATCCTAGCTGTTCTCAGAATTGAGGGAGCAAATGGGGTAGAGGGGGTGGGAAGCCCACACCATGGCTGAGGGCAGGGCAGCTCTGCGAACACGTGTGTTCCAACAGACCCAGCAGCCAGAGGTTGACCGTTGCCCCACACCCAGGCCCAAGAGGACAAGTATGGACAGAGCTGCCCTCTCTGGTTCACCACCTTGGGAAAGTGCAGGGCGCCCCCTTGTGGGCAGGAGGGGCCTGCAAGTCAGGGCCATCATTTTCTCTATTAAGGTACTACCTACCTACTCGTTTGAGACAATTAATTAGAGCAGAGCATCCTGTCTCATAGAGGCAACCTCTGAACGTTTCTGACTGATTTCCCTCCTACCCTCTTCTTGCACACATTTTTACTTTTTGCAGTTTTACTCTGGGAGCAGACTATTTGATTGCTTATCCTGCTTTCTTATAAAATGTTTTCCCAAACCCTTTTTAAGAAAGCCTCCTAAATGTTTTAATGGTTTTGTTGTCATTTGTCCAATGGGTGTAACATCATGTGGGGAACCAGGGCATTAGCTTTCTCCAGCTTGTCACTATCATGAACAGTGATGTGACGGTCATCTTTGAACTTCCCTGGGGTCTGCATCTCGGATCTTTTATTTCCTTAGAATGGTCACCCAGGTATAGATTCGCTGGGCGGGGAGGAATGGACATCTTCTCAAGTCTGAAACCTTGCCGCCGAGTTGCACTATGAAATGCAGTAGGAAATGTTCCTGTTCGGCCTCCACCCCCAGCAGTTCTGAGTGTGTTCCTTTCCACACCTGCCTGGCTGGCCTTCACCAGCAAGAAGAGTTGGGAGGACTTCAGAGTTGAGTGACCTGGTCCCACTGTCTGACCAGGGCAAAAGTCCCCTTGGCAGTATCCCTAGTAGTTGTTCACCCAGTCACTGCTGGCATACCCCCTAGTGACAGGGAGCTCACTACCTATTGGTCAGCCACACAGGAAACCTCATGAGCTGTTGGCAAGAAAACACTGAGCCACCCCCAAGAAGTGTCCAGGGAGCGTCATCATCCACATCTCTCCCCAAGCTTCTGGCATGCCTGGATGACGCCCCACCCCCTACCCTCTGCCCAGCTTTGCCCTGGCTGCTCCCTGGTACAAGTTCTCCTTCCCACCTCCATGCCAGCCACCATCTCTCACTTCCCAGGCTGCCCTCCATGCTGAGTCTAGCCTGGTCTGGAGGTCAGAGTCTCAGCTCAGTCCCTGATTGGCTGTGTGTCCATGAGCAAGTCTCTTGGCTTCTTTGGTCCTTAGGGGGGCCTGTCTGTGCTAAGAGGGCTGGCTCCTGAGCCCCACTGAGCTTTGCCTGGGCTCCTGGCACATGTGATCTCCCAGAGGGGAATGTGGCAGGGGCCCAGGTCAGGAGAGCCCAGTCAGTCTTGGCTTCCTTCCCAGCCGGGGTGGGTGGCAGCCCCTGCAAGGCTGTCAGCAGTCACTGCTCACACTGACATTTATGAGCAGAGGCCGTGCCTTTCTGGGAGGAGAGGCAGCGGGGGGAAGTCTTTGTCCCATCCAAAATTCTTACTCTCTTTGGCCCTGCCCTCGTCTGTAAGCACAGCCACAGTGGGACTGAGCCCTTCCAGGAAGCCGCTGCTGTCTACCCAGAGCTGCCTGCTGACCTGCCTTCCCCTCCATCCCCTGCCTCCCTGTCCCTGCCCTACAGGTCATCTCTCCCCCTCTGACCCACAGGAGGGCAAAGCCACTGGGCTAGGCTGAGCTGGAGGCCTGGGGGATTTCTCCTCCTGAGCGCAGGCCTCTGCTTCATGGTGTGGACGCATTTGGGAATGACAGGCAGAAAGAGCGAGTTAACTGCAGGCTCGTGGAAAAGCCTGCTGAGCCTGACCTCCTGCTCTTATACTCTGGAAACTCTTTGGCAAGTCCTCCCACATGCCTCAGTTTCACCATCTGTTAAGAGGGTCGATGATATTCCCTACCCCATAGGATTATGGGAAGAGTTAAATGGGAGCTGAACAGGCCGTGGAGCCATGAGCACAAAGCCTAGCCCACAGGTGGGGCTTCGTAAAAACCCCTTCTCTTCCCTCTTTTTTTTGTCCTCTCCACAATATCCGCAGAGCTTTCACAGCCCTTCTGTGCTTTTCTTGGCTCTCTCTCTGAGGATTCCAGCAGGTGAAGACACCTAATGCTGTTCATCTTTTGCTTGCCCCTTCCCTGCTCAACCGCAACTCCGGGATGGTGAGCCCAGCCTCTCCCTAGGCTTTCCTCTCATCTTTAGGACTTCCCTCTTACAGTTTATGCTCAGTGGCCTCAGCCCTGGTCTCCACATCACCTGGAACGTACCTGCTCCCTCTCCCTGTACAAGGCCCAGAAGCGAATGCTCCTGAAATCACTAATGGTTACTGAGCACTTGCAATGTCCATCCGCTGAGCTAAGACCTTCATCAGTATGAATGCATCAAATTCCTCCAGTAGCCCTGGGAAGGCTGGCCCATTATCATCATCCCAGGTTTCTGGTTGTGGAAACCAAGGCATAGAGAGGTTGTATGATTTGCTGAAGGTCCCTCAGACAGTCACAGGTAGAGACAGAATATATCATTGCTAGCATCTGGTCCTGAAATCTGAGATCTGAGCCACGTCCTGTATGGTGGGGAGTCAGAGCTGGCCCTGGTGCCTAGCCTGGTGACAGTTGTGTGGGAAAGGTGTGCTGGTCCGGCAGAAGCCCCTGTCCCTAGGACGTGCCTGGCCACTCACAGTCCCTGATAGAAGGCTCTGGAATGGCTGGTTTTCTGATTACACAGTGTGGCAATACTTCCCGACTTACCGCTTGCTCGTCTCTCATCTTCCTGCTTCTTCCTTGGTGCACACGCAGTATCTTCTTTATTTTTGTAGCTTTCCTTCTTGTTCATTTCTGAAGCAGAGACTTTGGGGGGACTGCATTGTCAGTCCTGCCCCTATCCTCACGCTCTGCGCTGCTGAGTGCCCCAGGATACCTTGACTCCCACCTCTGACACCTTGACCCCTGCCCTTGGCCCCAGTTGTATGAGGTCGGGTGCCAGGTCCTATCAATCTCTGAACCAAGAGGTCTGCAGAACCAGATCTGAGGGTGGGTCTGGCTGGTGAAGAATCACATTTCCCACTTCTACCAAGGAGCCTGGAATCCTACCATTTGTGCGGCACCCCATGCCTATCCCGGTTCCCCTGTGAAATGTAGGTGCCTTTCAAGGGCTTCCCTGTGACTCAGATGGTAAAGAATCCGCCTGCAATGTGGGAGACCTGGGTTCAATCCCTGGGTTGGGAAGATCCCCTGGAGGAGGGAACGGCTACCCACTCCAGTATTCTTGCCTGGAGAATTCCATGAGCAGAGCAGGCTACAGTCCATGGGTTTGCAAAAAACTGGACACAACTGAGCGACTTTCACTTTTACTTCGGGCTTCCCTGATATCTCAGTTGGTGAAGAATCCGCCTGCAATGCAGGAGACCCCGGTTTGATTCCTGGGTCGGGAAGATCTGTTGGAGAAGGCAACAGATACCCACTCCAGTTATCTGGCCTGGAGAGTTCCATGGACTGTATAGTCTGTGAGGCCACAAAGAGTCAGACACGACTCAGCAGCTTTCACTTTAAGAACAAGGACCACGAGGCTGAGTTCATCTAGTCTCTTATTTCAGGATTACTGGAGAAGGGAGGCTGTGGAAGTTGTGGGCACCAGGAACCAGGTAGAAAAGGTGCCCCCCAGAAGCGGTTGGAGGGCTCACTGCAGTGTCCCTATCTTGAGACCGCACAACTCAGAGCATCTCCAGAGTCATAAGGTGGCCTCTCTTCTGCACACTGACTGGACCCTGGGCCTTGACTGCACGCGGAGCGCTCCTCCTGGCATAACTGGTCTCTCCCTTGACTCTGATCAGTGCTGAGAGTCAGCGCCGCCTCGGAGCTCAGGCGGAGTCTTCTCCCCAGGATATCACGGCTGCCAGGAAGGCCAGTAAGAATCCAGACATAAGGCAGTGGGCCCAGAAGACCCGGGCAGTGTTGCTGTCACCTTCTAAGTTTAGATTTACGCATTCAGCATGTATGTCCCTTTTTAGGATTTTGTCTGTAATTCTAGTAGGCTGTCACCAAATGGTGGTAATGGTGCCTGGGCAAAAAAGACATGATCACTGGAGGAAGAAGTTATTATTTTGTATACCGCTATAGTTCTCCATTAGTAAATAATACTAACAAATCCTCCTGTTTTATTTGCCAGACGTTGTTCTGAGTGTTCTGCCTCACTTAATCCTCGGAACAGGCTTTTGTGGTGGTTCTGTCACTACTCTTGTGAAGTAACTTGCCCAGGATCACAGCCAGGGTTTGGATCCAGAGTCTGGTCTTGACCTTTATGCACTACTCTGGAAACAAACAAATACCCAGGGGAACCTTACTATGGACCTTACACTGTCTCGTAGCACAGTACTTCTTTTTTATTTCTTGCTTTTATTTATTTGGCAGCTTCGGGTCTCAGCTGCAGCACGCAGGATCCTCGTTGCATCGTGCGGATCCTTCTAGCGGCCGTACACGAGCTCTCTAGTTGTGCTGCCCTGGCCCCGGAGTGTGTGGACCCAGCCATTGCAGCAGGCAGGCCCGGCGGCACGTGAGATCCCAGCTCCCCAACCGGGGATCGAACTTGCGTTCCCTGTGTCGAACCTGTGTCTCTCGCTTGGCAGGCAGCTTCTTTGCAGCTGAGCCGCCTGAGAAGCCCTAATGGGATATTATTTGGCACCAAAAAGGGATGAAGTCCGGATACATGCTGTAACGTGGATGAACATCACACTGAGTGAGAGAGGACAGACACAAAAGGGCAATCATTTTATGATCTACTTACCTCAGATGTCAAGAACAGGGAACCTATAGAGAGAAGGTTAAATTAGTGGTTTCCTGGGCCTAGGTGGGATGAGGAGGAAGTGGGGGTTGGACGTTGAATGACTGTTAATGAATGCAGAGTTTCTGGGGGGGAGTAACAAATAATGTTCTAAAATGAGACTGTAGTGATGGTTCTATAACTCTGCGAATATACCAAAACCCATTGAACTGTACACATTAAATGGGTGAAATATTAGCTATATAAATAGTATCTCAGTAAAAATGCTTAAAAAAAAACACCATGTAGGAGAGAGCTAGTTTCTTTAATATATAAAGTACAGTTGCAAATCAACAAGAAAAATATCAAACCCCAGCAGAGAAAAAAAAAAGAATCACAAAGGAAACACAAATGATTCTTAAATGCAAAAGTTCTCTCTTGTTTGTAATACATATCATATAAGTCAAAGCTACTCTGAGAAGTCTCCCTCCTAGATTAGCAATGATGAAAACTATTGATGAGGAGTTGGAATGTTAAACTGATACAACTGCAGCTGTGGATGGGGAAAGGAAGCTATGGTAACTGTCATCTTTAAAAATGAAAAGTGCACATACCCATATACCCAGCAATTTCACTTTTAGGAACTTACTGGGCAAATGGACTCTCATATGTGTAAAATTATATATACGCATATGGAAGTGTTAGTTGTTCAGTTGTGTCCAACTCTTTGTGACCCCATGGTCTGTCCATGGAATTGAATTCTCCAGGCAGGAATACTGGAGTGGGTTGCCATTCCTTTTTCCAGGGGATTTTCCCAGGCCAGGGATTGAACCTGGGTCTCCTGCATTGCAGGCAGATTCTTTACTATCTACACACACACATTTATATATGCAAAGTTATTCATTGCAGCACTGCTTATAATAGAAGAGTTGAAACAATCTAGACATTTGCAGTAGTGATGAGAAAGCACTGAGGCTTGTGCAGAGTTACATACTACGCTTCTCTTCACAACACAACACAGCAGCTCTGTTTGTACTGATTGATCTGGGGAAATATTTTATATTGTATGTCTATGATTATTATTAAGTGAGAAAGGGAAGATGCAGAACCAAGTGTATAATCTGTCTCCATATGAGTGAGGGAAAAGAAAGGATGTGCATATGTATGTATATGCTGTTCAGTTCAGCTCAGTTCAGTCGCTCAGTCGTGTCCGACTCTTTGTGACCCCATGAATCACAGCACGCCATGTAACCCCATGAATTGCAGCACGCCAGGCCTCCCTGTCCATCACCAACTCCCAGAGTTCACTCAGACTCACGTCCCTCAAGTCAGTGATGCCATCCAGCCATCTCGTCCTCTATCGTCCCCTTCTCCTCCTGCCTCCAATCCCTCCCAGCATCAGGGTCTTTTCCAATGAGTCAGCTCTTCACATGAGGTGGCCAGAGTATTGGAGTTTCAGCCTCAGGATCAGTCCTTCCAATGAACACCCAGGACTGGTCTCCTTTAGGAGTGTATATGCTGTATGCATTTGAAAATGGAGAGCCCATCTTTGGGGTGGTCTAAAAGAAATTAACACAGCTGCCGAGAAAGGGAGCAGGTGGCTGGGAGCAGGGCTGAGGAGAGACACGCTTTCACTGCTTCCGAGGTTGTGTTCTGCCCACGTTGCCCCTTCAGGGACCATTTAAACCACTCCACTCTGGGCCATGTGTCAGTAGGCGTGTGACTGCCAGCTGCCCCTTCATGACAGCGGCGTTAAAGGAGTCATTCCTCGCCACCAGGAAGTACTTGCTTTCTTCACTCTAAAAACCCACTACCGGCTCCGTTCTTCATTCCCGTGCGAGTCTCCCAGCCTTGGGATTCCCACGTGAGCTCTGGGGTGACTGGTCTCCTCTGGACCTGGGACAGAAAGGTGTCCCCATGTCCGCACCTGGGTACGCAGGGCATGAAGGCTGAAGGGAGAGACCCTGGGGACCCGGTGGGGCATTGTTTTGGCCAGGTGGACCCCAATCCCTTGTGTTTGCTTCCTCTCCTCTAGGCACGCCCCAAAGGCGAGGGTCTGACCCCGTACCAGGGCAAAAAGCGCTGCTTCGGCGAGTACAAGTGTCCCAAGTGCAAGAGAAAATGGATGAGCGGCAACTCCTGGGCCAACATGGGGCAGGAATGCATCAAGTGCCACATTAACGTGTACCCACACAAGCAGGTGAGGGGCCGGGGCAGGGAGCAGGCGGGGGCAGGTGAGGGGCAGGGGCAGGGAGCAGGCAGGG
>SJYR01000965.1:539029-592480 GCA_006410655.1 Kobus ellipsiprymnus
GAGCAGGCAGGGGCAGGGGAGGGGTGGGGGCAAGGGAGCAGGCGGGGGAGCAGGGGAATGTTCGGAGTGGGAGGAGGAACAGGGGAGCAGGTGGCGTGTATTCAAGGGTCTTTATCTAGAACAGATAGAGAAGGGTTACCTTTTCCCTTACTGAGCTTCAGTTTGCTCCTTCATACGCTGGCCTGGCGATGAGACCACATCTATCCAAGTGAGCCCTTTCCTTTCCTTGTCTCACCGGAAATGGTGGGTGGGGGTGCTTGAAGAGAGAGGGCCTGTTTTCCCAGGCAGGGAAGGAGGATAAAGGGGCAAACTGTACCAAGACCCTGAGACCACAGACCCAAGTGAATTTTGAAAGGATGAACTGGAGGTACGACTGTGACACAGAGGGATGAGAGGGCAGTGGAATGCTGTAGAAAAGCGCCCTTCACTGGTTCATTTGTCCACTTGGCACCTGTACGCAAGGCAGCTGCTGCGTGCCTGGGACTGTGCAACACGGCTGGTGGCCAAGGGCCTGCTGCCCTACTGGGAAGGGGTTGAAGTGGATCACCCCAGGGAGGTCCCACTCTGCAGAGAGGAGGCGGCATTTACTCTGGGAAACTACACCTGTCACGAGAGGGTGGATGGCCATCCCGGGAAGAGGGTAGAAAGGTGCCAATGCCCTGAGGCTGTTGGAATTGGGCTACTCAAGGCTCAGAGCTCAGTGAAGGAGCAGGAGGGTGAGTGGGAGGATTAGGAGAGCTAATGGGACAGTCCCCAAAGGAATTTGGGGGGCCCCACAGGGTAACACCAAGAAACAGCTTCATTTACAGGTGATTCCTCTGGTTGTGTGTAAAGATTGGTCTAGAAGGGCTGGGAGACGTGGGGAGACCAGTAGGCAAAGGCATGGCAATAATGCCAGGCAAGCCATAGGAAGTCTGTGGGGCTGCACCTGGGTCTGACACAGAGCGTCACGGGACTGGATGTGGACAGGGAGGTGAGGCCAGGAACCCAGGAAAACAGTCACACTCTGGCTTGAGCTCCTGAGTGGATGGAGGTGGTCATGACCACGGTGGGCAGTCTGGGCTGGGGGCAGCTTGGGGTGGGACATAGGTGTTCTAGATAAAGGCAAGAGATCTCTGTTACATGTTAACATTTGAGATGTTCCTGAAAGTCCAGGTCAAGATGTCAAGAAGGCAGCTGGGTTTGTTTTTCTGAAGTTCATGTAAGAATTCAAGGTGGTTTACCGATAATTGAGTACAGTTGGCCTAAAGGTATTTAGGGAATGAGATTCCCTGCAGAACGTAGACAAAGTAGAGAAGGGATTCCCCAGACCATGCGCTGTGGAGTCCCAGCATCCAGAGGTCAGATGAAGGAGGAGCGTCCAGTGAGGAAGGCCGCAATGCAGGGAGTCCCCGAGGCGGGAGGGAGCGCCATCCCGGGCTCAGGCATGGCTGCTGCTGAGCTGCCGGCTGTCATGACCATGGAGAAGGGCCTTGGGGTTTGGTAAAGAGGAGATGGTCCCGAAGCTTTCACTTTTACCTGGAGGATCTTCTGGGCTGCAACCCAGGTCTGAGAACTACTGAAGTCAACACCCTGCAGGTCAGGCATAAGCGGAGTGAAGATATTGACTCACAAGGGGATCTGTTGGCCAGGGTGGTGGCCCTGGTGGCAGAAGTTCCCCGGGCCAGGCTGCAGAGGAAATGCCTTCACTGTCCACTTTTTCAAAGGGCATTGATTGTGGAGAGAAGCAGAGAAATGGGACCATAGCTGGAGTAGAGACAGGCCATTGAGATGGATGTTATAAGGTGAGAGAGCCTGGAGCATGTTATTGGTAAATGAGGGTGGGCCAGAAGAAAGTGAAAGGCTGGTGATACCGGGACAAGAGGCATGCCTCATGGTCGGCCCAGAAGGGAGGGAGGTAGGTGGGGGATGCCTGGGGAGGGACATGGAGCAAAGAAGGGGGACTTCACTTCCAAGGCTTCTGTCTTCTCAGTGAAATGGGATGCGAAGTTTTCAGCTAAAAGTCAGGGTGAGGAGGGGTATGGTGAGCTTGCTGAAGAATGAGGGAGGAAGCGGGTCTACCAGGAAAACATAACCAGACCGGCCAGCAGCATCCAAGCCCCGGGGAGCTTCAAGACTGTAACTGTCACCAAAGCCATCAGCCCGCTTCTGCGCCTTGCCCAGCAGTGTTCGTTGCACACAGGTGCGAGCCCGACAGCGCACGGGCCGAGGGCCGAGGTGCGCCAGGAGAGTGTTTCAGAGGGAAGAGGGCCGAGTTTGGGACATATTTGGAAAAGTGTGCTGTTGGAAATGCCTGGTTCGGGGGCATCAGCTAGTTGGTCAGGAAAGGAAGCCAGAAGAGCCCTGACTGAGAGGTGAGGCCAGGACTGGGTTCAGGAGAGGAGCTGAGAGCTGCCACGAGAGCCGGTTTCTGAAGACCGAGTCCAGGGTGTGGCCAAGGGGTGTCGGGAGAGAAGGTTAGGGTTGGTGAGGGAGTCGGGTACTGAGGAGCTGGGGGTAGGGCAAGCCTCCCCTGAGAATGGCAGGAGCAGGGGGTGGAGGAGGGCACAGGGAAAGGGAAGCCAGGGGGTCGGGGAGGCTCTACGAGGCAGTAGTGTCAGGCTGAGCTCTGAAGGGGCCGCGGAGGGTCGGCAGACCAAGGGGCCTAGACTGGCATGGGAGTGGCAGAGAGCAGCGTGCACTTCTGGTGAGGGAAGAGCATGTGCAAAGTGGAGAGGACAGGAGAGTCGAGGAGGGAAGCTGGAGGGAGTTTGGAGGGAGGGGCTGGCCCAGAGACTGTGACCCAGAGTTTGGTGGGAGTTGTTCAGGAGCGCTCTCGTGGCTGAACTGCTCTGTGACTTTGTGACTCTTGTGCAGGCCTCCGTTGTCACTGGGTTTCCATGGTTCCCGGCAGCCACCCCGTGGCTCCCAGGCAAATAGGTGGGAAGCTGGCCACACAGCCCAGCGGACGAGGGGCTCCATAGTGCAGGGGCCTGGTCCACGGCCTAATGACACCGAGGGAGACACTGAGGCCCTGGGGCGCCAACACGGGCTTGGCGACCCAGTAGCTGGGGCGCAGGACACGTGGCATGCACATGTTTTGGAGCACATCAAGGATGGGGCTGAAGGCAAGCAGGGTAAAGAATCCTCAGCATCCAGGCTCCCGAGGTCTTCCTGGCAATTCCTAAGCAGGTCTGGGACCCCAGTCCAGAAGCACCTCCCGTAATGTCTGACCATCAGCACATGCACCCAGGGCCCTGGGGTGTGGCCAGTGCTGTCAGAGGGATTCCTTCTTTCCCTCGCTGGACACACTCCATTGAGGACTGCTTGACTGGTCTGTGTACGTTCTAAAGGAAGATGAAGGTCACGGCGCTGCCAGGAGCTTCCTTTCCAACCCAAGGGATGGGATTCCATTAGACAGGGTTACCTACTGGTGTTCAGAGAATTCCTGGCCTGAGTCACAGGTGTGGCCGTGCTCTGGGTGCCATTTGCTGAGGCCCTGAACACCCGTCCTATGTGCTCTGCCCGCAGACCAGGTGTCCTGTTCATCCTGCTTCACTGGGAGTGAACGTGCAATCTTGAGAAGTCATGAGGCCTTTCCAAGGCCCCCACATAGACATGGGGCCTTGGAATTGAATTTGCACCTGTCTTTGGAGCCTGGTCCTGAGACCAGGTGGGCCTAGCACGGCCTTCCTTGAACTGGGTGGGCTGGAGCACACCCCTGGGCTCCCAGCGCAGGAGGGAGGAGGCCAGGCTGCAGATGAGCCTCAGCCGCTGGAGACTCGGGAAGACCCTGACAGCAGCGTGCAGTGGCCAGGCACTCCTCTGCGTGTTTTATCCCTTTATCCTCTCAGCCATCCCAGGAGGTCAGCTCTATTGTCTCCCCATCTTACAGAGGAGGAAACTGAGGCAAAGGGCATAAGTGACTCACCCAAGCTCAGTAAGTAGAGAAGCTGAAACTCATGAAGGGCGGGGCTAGTGGAGAACACCTGTGGGGGACAGGTGGAGGGGAGGGGTGGGGGAGGAGCAGGTGCAGGTCAAGCCGGCTGGGGCAGGAGTCGGGATAGGCCAGTTCCCGCCAGAGCTCAGATGTATGGTGCCTGAGTCTGTGCTGGCGGTCTGGGAGGCTCAGTCCCAATGACTCTCACGGCCCGTGACCTAAGCAGAGGGGTCCGGTCCATGCACCCAGGTCCACCGGGGCCCAACTCCCTGCAGTGGCTCCAGCCTCCTTGACCCTGCCGCCATTCCCCCAGGCTGGCAGCAGCCTCATCCATTTCGTCTCCAACCTGAAAGCTCAGTGCAAGCACCACCTCCCTGATCACCACCTCCGGACCAGAGTCTCCGGACCAAACGCAGGAGACTCTTCTGAGCGCGTGTGGCTCTGCTCTTCCCTCTCCCAGTCATTCTGTGCTTGTTTGTTGAGCACGTACTGTGTACAACAGGGAGACTGAGACGCAGAGAGAAGAAGGGACTTGAGTGAGGTCATTCAGCCAGTCAAGGGGGCCTGGGACCCCAGTCTGCCCTTGCTTTACTCCCCAATCTCCTGTCACAGGGCTCTTCTTCCTCAGGGAAGTGGCATGCTGGGGGCAGGACAGAGGGGGTGATGGCCCTGCCAGGCCCCCCAGCAGTCAGGAGCCTTTGAAGAACTGAGAGGAGGGGATTGGAGCATCTGTCCCCCCCAGACTCCCCCCGCCCCCTGCGGTGGAGAGGGGCTGCTTTATTTCTCCTGCTCCCTGAGCTCTGACCTGTCGGTATCCATCTCTTGAGAACGCTCCACTTCCCCTCTCCCTGCTCCCCACTACATCTGTTTCCCGTCAGACTCCAGCTGTGGCTTCCCCCTGCCGGCCCTGCCCTCCAGGAGAAGAAAACAAGAATGGGCTTTGCCTCCCTGCGGGGGGTGGGGGTGGCCCTGGGGTGATCAGACCCAGCTGCTGACTGTTTTCCCTCTGCAGAGGGGAGTTGCCTTGACAGCTTCCCCACCTCCTCCACCCAGTACCTGGGCAGGGCTGAGCCAGGACCCATGGAGGGAAGGGGCACTGACAGGTCACAGCCAAGGAGTGGGAATGGCCAGGATGTCGCAAGTGGGTTTCCCCAGGGGTTCAGCTGGTTCCCCTGTTCTCAGCCTGCCCCCTTCTCATAACAATAGCAATGATGCATGGTATTAATACTAATAGACAGTTTGCTCTTTATGTACTAGGCAGTGTTCTAGTAACCTTGCATATATTAACTTATTTACTCTTCACAACAACCCTATCAAGTAGGTACCCTTATTGAAAGTGAAAGTGAAGTCGCTCAGTCGTGTCCGACTCTTTGTGACCCCATGGACTGTAGCCTACCAGGCTCCTCTGTCCATGGGATTTTCCAGGCAATAGTACTGGAGTGGATTGCCATTTCCTTCTCCAAGGGGTCTTCCCAACCCAGGGATTGAACCCAGGTCTTCCGCATTATAGACAGACGCTTTACCATCTGAGCCACCAGGGAAGTCAGGGACCCTTATTAGCCTATTGTATAGATGAGAAAGGGGACTTCCTGGTGGCTCAGTGGTAAAGAACCCACCTGCCAATGCAGGAGATGTGGGTTCAGTCCCTGGATCCGGAAGATCTCCTGGAGAAGGAAATGGCCACCCACTCCAGTATTCTTCTCTGGGAAATCCCGTGGACAGAGGGGCCTGGTGGACTACAGTCCATGGGTCACAAAAGAATCAGACACAACTTAGAGATTAAACAAAAGAAATGGAAAAAATTGAGGCACAGAGAGGTTAAGTGACTTTTGAGAGGTCACACAGCTCATAGGCAGTGAGCCCAAGTCTGACATGAAGACAAACTGTTTCTCCTCTCCCCTGGGCAGGAAAGCTGGTCATCTAAAAGTTTCTTGAGGTGAGGCCAAGGCTCCTGCCCTGTTTCTATGTCTTCCCAATGTGGCTGTAGGCCTAGAAGCACGGAAATGACTTTCTATGACCCTACATCAGGACCCTGCCAAACCCACAGTCCACCACCTCCCGGAGCCCTCTGACTTGTCCGCTCCCCACCTGCTCTGAGTGTCAGCTGCAGGCCAGGCACTGTATAATTACTCAGACAAGTTGGTGTGCTCCTTTTGAGCAGTTTGCAGCCTTCCCTGGGGGCAGTGCTCACACTCAGCTTCCCTCCAGGACCATCCTGGGTCCTGGTCACAGGCACCAAGGCTCTCTGGGCCCACACCAGCCTGCTGTTTCTGCCCCTCTCCTTGGCATGTGGCTGCCATCTGGCCCTGACCAGTTTCCTTTGAGTCCCCTCCGAGTCCTGTACAGGGGACCTCGCTACAGGTAGGGGTTCTGGGCTGGGCTACAGCTGCCAGCCAAGAAAACGTCTGCTTAATAGCCTCCATATGTTTTCCAGAGAAACAAGCTAGCTTTTGAGAATACCAGAGGGAGCAGGGAAGCCCCCCGTGTAACAGAAATGTGCTTTTACTTGCTGAACACCCCTCAGTTTACAAACATCTAGACACCTGACTCCTCCCTGTAAACAAGCTGCAAAAATGGCCCATTTAACAGATGTGGAAACTGAGGTTCTGTGAGGTCACACTGTGAGTGAGCAGCATCAGAGGTCTAACAAGTCGCCTCCTCTCTCTGGACGTCAGTCTTCTATAAACAGGGCAGGCCCAGGGGTATGGGATGAATCAGAACAGTGGCTACTGACCTCATAGAGCTAAGGGCTTGCTTGCCCCAAGCCTGAAATGCCATGACCCCATCCAGGTTAAACTCTGTGTTTAAATTTACTTTAAATTGGAGGGCAGTTGCTTTGCAGTGTTGTGTTGGTTTCTGCTGTGCAGCAGCAGGAATCAGCTCTGTGTATACACAGACCCACTCCCTCTTGGGCCTCCCTCCCACGGCCTGCCGCCCCGCTCCTCTAGCTCATCACAGAGCAGCAAGCTGAGCTCCCTGTGCTGTGCACCAGCTTCCCACTAGCTGCCCGTTTTACACACGGCCGTGCATATAAGTTAGCGCCACTCTCAGTCCACCCTGCCCCGCTGTGTTCACAAGCCCATTCTCTGTATCTGCATCTCTATGCCTGCCCTGCAAACAGGTGCATTTTTCTAGATTCCATATACATGTGTTAATATATGATACTTGTTTTTCTCTTTCTGACTTGCTTCACTCTGTATAACAGGCTCTAGGCTCATGCACCCCACTTCAACTGACTCAGACTCCTTCCTTTCCGTGGCTGAGCTCTTGAGTCTTTTCTCTTTTTTTGGGGGGCACCACATGGTTTGCAGGATCTTAACTCCCCGACCAGACGTTGACCCTGGGCCCCTTAGGGAAAGCACTGCATCCTAACCCCTGGACCACCAGAGAATGCCCTAAACTCCCCTGGAGTCTTGAGGCCACAGGAGCAGGTGTGGGGTGACAAGTGGCCTGGGAAGAAGCAGTGTGTGCTGGGAAGCAGGGGATGTAGCTGGGGTCTGCCTGGAGCTGGGCCTCCATTTCTTCAGCGGGACCACGTCTGTGCACCATTTGTGAGCTTCAGGTGGTGGCTTCAGGTGTGAGCTTCAGAGAGCGCTGGCTGGGGGTGGGGTGCTGGGAGGTGGCGGCCAAAGTGGTGTCTAGACGTGGGGCTCTGGGTACAAGACGCCCTCCCACAGCCCTGCTCCCAGCTCAAGGCCTCGGCCTGTGCCCTTCAGTTCACAGGACACGTGTGTTACCTGCAGCAGGCGAGAGGCAGAAAGGGTCCTGGGCGCTTTGGGAAGCAACCTCTGATCACAGGTCCATGCGCTGTCTCTCTGCACCCTCTCTGTGTCTCTGTCACCTTCCTCCCGTCTGCCTGTCCTCTCTCCGCATCTGTCTCACTCCGCCTACTTTGGTGTTTCTTTCTCTCCACCCCCCTCCTCCCCACCCTTGGGCTCGCTTCCTCCTTCCTCTCTGCAGAGACCCCTGGAGAAGCCCGACGGCCTGGACGTGTCCGACCAGAGCAAGGAGCACCCCCAGCATCTGTGTGAGAAGTGCAAGGTGCTGGGCTACTACTGCCGGCGCGTGCAGTGACCTGGCCGCCGGCCTGGCCGCCCGCCCGCCAGATGTGTATAAGAGACAGCTCNAGAAGCCCGACGGCCTGGACGTGTCCGACCAGAGCAAGGAGCACCCCCAGCATCTGTGTGAGAAGTGCAAGGTGCTGGGCTACTACTGCCGGCGCGTGCAGTGACCTGGCCGCCGGCCTGGCCGCCCGCCCGCCCGCCCGCCAGAGAAGACGCCACCCCTGCAGGTCCCCTGCACGTGTGCAGGGGTGTCCTCGCAGGCTGACAGGTCTAGGGGGGTGGCCTCTTAGATTCTTGGCTCATGTATGTTGACAGTATTACTGATGTCGCTGTGTGCCCCCAGAAGGCTGAGTCTCTGAGACTCCCTACAGTGGATGTGGGTCTGTGAAGGGGTCGGGGTGAGCAGAGGTCAGCACACAGGACCCCACAGAGTCCTTAGTGTCCCCCGCAGGCTCTCCTCTGAGACTCCCTTTGGGCTGAGCAGCCTTGTATTGGCTACGAGTGCACTAAATTTACTGTGAATCCTAGAGCTTGCAGGGGACTGTCTCCCCGAGACCAGCCAGGCCGCCTTCTCCCACCCAGAACCTTCCAGTTCGCCCTGTGTGAAAAGCCACTCTCGCAAAGCCCCAGTTTTCCAAGTCAGCACTCATGGTGAGCTGACTCCTGTTCTAGCAGCTGCTGGGGAGTGGGCACTTCTGCCCCCTGCCACTTTGAGCCCCAAATCTGACCGCCTCTAGTGTCACTGGCTTGGCACCTGGGTGCTGCACCCCACCCCCCCACAAGGCCAGGGGTCAGGGACGGGGAGGCACTGAGTGTTGCAGTGTTCCAAGGTGTGACCTGGTGCGTGTCAGGCCACGCCTCCACCCCCACCCCCGCCACATACTTCCCCTATTGCTTAGATTTTGTTGGTCCCATTCCCTTCCCTCCCTCCTCCCCTCCCACCCTTGCTGGGGGCCCACCCTCGGATGGAGGCTGTAGAATCCAGCAGTAAAGCCACTCTGGCAGGAAGTACACAGGCCTGGAAGATCCAAGTCCCAGGTTCTAATACTGGCCCCGCCAGTGATGCCCTATGGAGTCTTGGGAAGGATTCTCATCTCTCCGTTTCCCTACTCATCCCGTGAGAGAATGACAGCAGAGAGGTGTTCTGAGGTCCTGGGGTTCGTCCTGGCTGCACACCGTCTGCTAGAGCAGAGAGCTTTATTTGGAGAGGGTTTCCAGGTCCTGTAAACCCACTATCCTGTATGCCACGGGAGCCAGTCAGTCACTTAATAAGTCATGTGGAAGGACCTCGGACCTTCCCTGTTAGCCCCTGAAACCCCAGCTCTTCCTGTTGTCCCCTACCCTGCAAACATGAAGAAGTGTCCCCCCCTTACATAGGCAACCCCAATACAAGCTACAGAACCTCTCATTTGCAAAGCCGGCTTGATGATTCCTACCTCCCCAGGGGACGGGGAGGCTTCTTGGCGTTCACACTGGCCAGGGCCACGCTGTCCCAGCTAGCGGGAGGGATCACCTTCCTCTTTGTTCTCTCCCCAATGAGAAGCCCTATTTTTATTGTTATGTCACCCTTCCTTTCTCCCGGGGGGGTAGCCGGCTTGTCAGAGCCGAGTCACTTGATTTTTGCCCCAACATTATGCCTCTGTGGGGGGAAAAAAAATCAGACCATGAAATGGGCCTGAAATTCAGTGTTTACCACAGCTCAAGGACACCCAACCTGTGTCCGGTCGCCTTTTGTTTTCAAATGAAAATGCTTTGTACAACTGAGGAGTTACAGTGAAGTGTTTATCAGGGGTCCAGGGAGTAAGACGAAGAGATGGAGTGAGTGTGTGTGCAGCCAGAGGGCTGCAGGGCAGGTTTGTGGGGGAGGCCATGCCCTCTGAGCACTTAAGAAGAGAGTATTTGCTCCAGCCTGAGCCCCATAGCCGCCTCCTTCCGGCTGCAGGGACAGAGTGCAGGTCCCTGGCTGTGAACACGCTCACCGCCCACCCCTGAGGAGGCCCTCCCGGCTGCTCCCTGCCTGCTCCATGGTGTCAAGGTGAGCCAGGGGCACCCTGGCCCAGGGCTCTCCTTCCCGGAGGGGAAGCTGTTACTGTAAGTCATACTAGTGCCCTGCTAATGAGAACATTTGTTTTGGTGGACGTTGCGCTGGTCTCTGCTGTGTGGACTGGGCTCAACACTTCCAGGGACCTGGCCCCATGGGGGGACCTTGGTCTCAGAGTGCCTGGGCTGCAGTTGTGGGGGAAGCCCACACCCTAGAAAGAACCCAGGCTCCAGACCCCTGGAGGCCAGGGTGTTCCACAGGTCAAGAGGGGAAGGGATATCACCCCAAACTGACCTTTCCAGCAGGCTTGTCCAGCTGGCAGCCCCACTGCACCCCACCATCTGTACAGAGCCGGCCGGCGGGGGCTGGGCCTCCCCCTGAGGCTGCCCTTCTGCACCACCCCCTCCGGCATGTTTGGCTGAACTGGGGAGCTTTCTGGGCTCAGCGAGAACCACTGCTGTCCAGGCTGGTGCTGTGAGAAGTAAGTGCTCAGAGGGCCTGGGTGCCCAGGAGACAAGAAAGTGTGTGGTTGTAGTACATTCAAAAGGGACAATCGCTTGCAGTTAGTAAGTCTAGCGATCCAGTTGGGAGATAACCATGTTTACCCAATATGAAGTATTCAATAGTTCTACTTGTGAATTTGTATTTATTTTGAGTTATACTTGACACAGAATTCCTTTTTTTTTTTAAAGAAAAAAATACTATGTGTGTATTTTGAAACGAAAATTCATGGATGTTAAAATTTCTGCATGGTTTCCAATTTTTCTCACAACACTGAATTTGTTACCTTCTCCCTAAAACTTCACCGTGATTTTTGTCTGTATATATTTGAGGGCTTTTTTTAAGAAAAAAAAAGAAAAAGAAAAATATGATTGCTTGATTTTTGAGGTTAAACAAAAAGAGAGGCATTTTCAAAACTTCAGAGCTTTCAGGAGGGCAATAGAATATCAAAGGAAGATTTCTGGAAGTATTTTTTGCAAACCTTCTGGTTGAGCTGCAAGAAAATATTTATGGTGAGAACTTTTCTCTTTTTCCTGTTTTTGGTTTTTTGGTTTTTTTTTTTTTTTTTTTTTCTATGCTTTGGTCTGTAAAAAGTCTGCAACTGAATTACATTAAGAAGGAAATATTGTCTACATAGAATATTATATGAAGTTGGTACATAATTCTGATGAGGAAAAAAAAAAATCTTTGCAATTCTTTAAGCCATATTATTGTTATTCTCTGTTGTTTTCCCTGGATGAAAATATCAGTATTAGGTAGCCAGCATATTATTCAAGTGCTTAGACTTATTCATGTGTTCCTGTCCTGTATTTATACATATGTGTATTTGGGAAAGTATTACGTTTTTTAAGGGAAGCTATTATTAGATACTTAGTGAAAAAGGGAATGGTGAACCCTTTGAGCCTCTTCAGCTGAGGATAACACAGCATTAGTATCCATTCTCTTGCACTTTCTTATTATTATCTTGTTATCATGGTTATTAATCTTGTGGGGGGCGGAAGTGAGCCAGGTTAGGAGGAGGCGACATGTGACTACGTCGCCCCTCCATAAGCCGGCTAGCTCCAAAGATGGCCTCCTTGGCCTGGTCCAGGGCTCCCAGTCAGCAGGGCCCAGGGAGGGAAGAGGAAGCAGGAGGGGGATTTCTCCGGCCTCCCTCTTTGGAGCTTTGCCGTCTGAGCCATCCCTAAGGGCCCTGTGCTCTTTGAACTTGGATTTGTCACCCAGAGCCCTGAGACCTGCCCTCCAGCATCTAACGGACTTGAATCTACTTGGATCAAACATTAAATCCAGCATCACTACATCTTAGCCCAGAGTGACAACTAACCCTGACGTCTGGGAGGCGTCCGGTCTTAGGGAGTTCGCCGCTCTCTGTTGTCAACTTCACCGTTCAACCTCCTCCACTCCTGTGTGGTGACCCTGTTGGTGTCTGTATCTGTTAATATGTGTGTGTCCAGCTAAAAAGACAAACAGAACCCGCGGGCCAGCTCGGAGGGTGTGTGTGGAGAAGCCTCCCAACCTCTCCTGAGGGCCGCCCTTGGGATGGCATTCCGTCGTGTGCCTTATTCCTGGAGAATTTGTATACGGCCTGCCTATAGAGATATAGCCTTTTCACGCTCTATTAAAAGAACTTTTAAAAGCAAGAGAGGCTCCTGGGTTTCCTTGTCTACACAGAGCATCAGTGGGGAGCTGGACATTTTCACAGACGCAGGAGGCCATGGGGGTGGGGGGCCTTGGGGCTGCCCCTCTAGTCTCTGGGTGTCTGGGATGTCTTGTCTCACCTTGTCTCTACCCCGAGCATTTGCCTCCTCCCAGCCCCTCTGTCCCCAAGCAATCATTCTCCAGGGTGAGGGCCCTTCCCAGGCAGGGCCCCAGACTGGGCGAGATTGTCGGCACATTAGGTCACGGCTCGCTCTGCAGTGGGGCTCCCGGTGACCATATATAGGAGTGAATCTTCCTCAGAGACGGCAGCCCCAGGCCTCCGCAGCAGCTCCCATTTGGCTTTCTCTCCAAGCCCAGGATTGGGGCCTCAGATGCTGAGTATCCCACAGTGAGCAGACTCAAGTGTCCGGGACCTCCTGGAAAGTCCCTGGGAGAGAAAACAGAGGGCCCTTCTTCTGAGCAAGGACCAGGCTGGGCTGTCTTGACGTGGGGTTCTCACCGAGGGCCACGGCTCACAGAGCCTGGAGCCACAGCCAAGTGAGCCTTAAGGAGCCACCTACATACAGAGCCCCTTCACTCAGGGCCAGCGGCTTGTGGTTCTCAGCCTGACTGCCCACCAGTATCACCTGCGGAAGGCTTGGTCCCACCCCATAGATGCTGACACTGACTTGGGTTCCCTGACGTTCTTAGAGTCCCTGGTCAGTCCCACATGCACACTTGAGAAGCACCAGGCTTGGAAATGGGCATTATGGTCCCGTGGGGCTGACAGGGATGGGAATGAGGAGACCATGGGCAAGGAGCTACACCTCCCCGCTGGCCACCCCATCCTCAGCTCCGTGCACTTGCTGCTAAGAATACACCACTGGGGTGTGGTGGGAAGTAGGTGGATGGGGAGACTAGAAGTCCAGGTTGTTACGTGGAATTTTTAAATTTTGGCAACTACTTTATTAAATAGCCAAAAGACATGTCTATGGGCCATTCCATGCCTCCAGACTGCAGCCTCTGAGATGGAGCAGAGAAAACAAGATGTAACTCCTTGGGATCAGGGAACACAGATGGGGAAGTGTGGGGAACAGGCAGGAACAGAGGTCCCTGACTCCAGAAACAGGATCCCTTGCCTTCCTTGGGGTGCACAGTGAATCCTGAATCTATCAAGCCCTTTCCCTTTATTGGTGCAAAGAAAGAATTCACTTTTGGGTGCCTGGCCTCAGGCTTTGTGAAATGACGGGCAGGGCAGGTGGGTGTCATTGCAGCCAAGCAGTGAGCGGAGAGGGGACCCAGTCCAGAAGAGTGGGCGGGGAAGAGAATAAACCCCCAAAAGAGGGCATCTCCACCTGCAGCCCAGGGAGGGCTGCGCTCCCGGCACAGGTCTGAGGACTCGGAGCCCGTCTAGCTCAGTGGCCCTGTGCCCCGTCATGCTGGCTTCCAGATCAGTCCTGTCTCCCACAGCTGGGTGGCCCTGAGCAGTTGCCCTGGCCTCTCTGAGCCATGGCTTCCACAGAGATGTTGCGTGGATAAGTCAGCCCAGTGAACGCAATGCCCTGCACACTTGGCAGCTGGGTGGTGGGTAGGGGGCCAGCACTGTGGATCGCTTGCTCTCACTGTCTGTGGCTCAGGCCAGAGGTCACACAGGGTGTCCACGGGGACACCAGGCCTCCAACCCAGGAAACTGGTTCTTGTTCACTCACCGAGCGACCCCATCCTGGGCCTGAGGAGTCAAGTCTAACACTCGATTTTCTGCCTGATGTGTCCTGCGCATGTGCCCGTGTGTTTGTTTTGCTTTGTTTTCTGTGGAAAGAAAACAAACCCAAGGCAAGCACAGCCTGCATTTCGACATCTCCTGGAGCTGTGGAAACCAGTAATTCCCCTGGACAGGAAGGATTTCCGGTTAGACTTAATTTCCACGTCCAGAAGCAGCTGGAGGCCGAGAGTAGAGAGAGCGGAGTCCACAGCAGAAAGGGGCGTCAGTGGACCCAGATGGGAGGGCCCAGCTCTGACCCACCCCTGCCTCTCTCCCCTTGGCGTCCTCCGCCACCCTCACACCCCTAGATGAGGCCTTCAGAGAAAAGGGCTCACTTGAGGTCACTTGGGTGACAGAGCAGGATTTGAACCCTGAGGTCTCACCTCCTGGTGCAGTGTTTCTGAGGCAGAGCCGGGGCTCAGCCCCAAGCGGCGTGCTATGCCCTCAGCTGCAGAGGTGGGCGAGGAGGGCTCCAGGGCAGAGGTGGTTTGGGGAGCGGGCAGCTCCAGCCCATGAAGGCCTTGGTGTAAGACACCAGACACAGGGAAGGGAAACCAGCCAGTTCCCCAGCCTGGAGTTGGTGGGGGAGAATATGTGCTCAACCACCCCTCCCCCCACCACCTCAGCATCAAAGGCTTGGGGGCTCAGGGGACCCTCGTGGGGCCCAGACAAGGCTCCTAGCACCACCCTCTTCTTGAAACACATACACGGAGCCCCCGTGTCTTTATCTACGAGCTGGGGCACCCGGGACCGACCGCAGGCTCCAGAGGGCGCTCTGTGCCGAGAGCACCTCCTCTCACTGGCTCCTGCTGCCATGCGGCTTCTGCCCTGGGCCCTGGCCTCAGGCACACGTCTTTCCTGTCCCTCGGGCTCATATGTGCTCCTAACGGTCAAGACAGGAGCCAGGGCAGAGAACAGTACGGCAGGTGGAAAAACTGAGGCCTGGGGAAGGCTCCGATGCCCCAGACTGGCAGACGGGTCCTTTCATCTCCATGCCGTGTGCTTTTTCGGATTCTAGCCAGAGACTCCAAATGCCTTTCCACCAGCGTGCTCAGGCCTTCAGCAAATGACTAGGGGTGAGCCCGGGCTGGGCCCCGTGATGACCTGGGTCGGGAGTCAGGTCCTGCCTGCTCCCAGACAGCTGGACCCCAGCTCCCCACAACCTAAGCTCGGGCATCCAAAGGCCACCCCAGCTGCTCCCTAGCCCGCCTCCCTCATAGTGTTGGGAGGGGAGACGGGGCAAGAGAAGCTGACATGGAGGCGGTGACGACTGGGGAAGGGCTCCCACAGCCGTAGGCAGGCGTTTGGTTGTTCCTGGAACTCTGGCTGGAGCCAGGAACAGCCTGTCCTCAGGCACAAAGACCCCTCCTCACACCTCTCCACATTTCTGCAGAACAGTTAGAGGCTTGGGCTCGTGGTTCCCCATCTCTATCTCACACACACACGTTCACATACCTCTTTGCACTGGCTTGCACTAACACATATCCACACACTGACACATGTGCACTCACATACTCTCAGACACATTTACACATACATACCACAAACATGCATGGCTGCAGCCCATTGGGAGAACTGAGCAGGTAGGGAGCCCTGAGGGCAGCCCCTCTTCCTGACTCCCATTAGCCAAGGGTCACTTTTAGAGAGGAGGAAACTCCCGGCCAGAAGGCCATGGACTTCATGTGACTCTGCCACCTTCCCCACAGGCTGTACCTCCCTGCCATGACCCAGGGGTCTCTGGAACCGTCCAGTGGGTGAGAGAAGTCAAGCCCCAAACACAGGTCCAACACACTGACCGTAGCCTGTCCTCGTATTGCGAACAGTGGAGCAAAGTCACATCTTGTCAGGTGTGATGAGGGCCCTGTGAAAAGTGGCCTGTGATGAGGATTGTGCAAAAAGTGACCTCATCTGTTAGACACGCATGTTGAAGGTGAAGCGAGACAGAGCCCAGGCTTTGGCTTTGTTCTCAAATAATCCAGAATATAGATGGGGGTTGCTGAAGTGAGACCGACAAAATGGTGACCACGTCTGACGTGGGGGTCCGGGACCCTGGGGACCCATTGCCTTACACGCTCTACTTTGTGTTCCACTCCTGGGCAGGAGGTGAGGTCCAGGCAGCTGGACCAAGCAGGTGCGTGGGCCTCGTGGGGGCAGGGCCTCCAGACCTGTCCCTGCCCTCACTCAGCACCATCGCCCCAGTCTGTGCAGCTGCAGCGCTGGCTCACCACAGGGCTACGTGTGGAATGAGTGAATGAGGTCTGCCCAACATCCACGTGCCAGCTGCTGGGCTGCGTGATCGGCACGTGCATCAGCAGTCTTGGTCTTTCCCACGACTCCGTGAGCTGGGTGCTAGGATGAGCCCCAGTTCACAGAAGAGGAAGCCAAGGTCCAGAGAGGTTGACAGACTCGTCCAAGATCATACGGCTGATGACAGCAGAGCCTCTGCCTGTGCCCCTTCCCAGGCCCTCTTCCCATCTCGCAGCCCAGGGCTATGTCAGGTCCAGGGTTTAGTCCCTGGCTCTGGCAGCTGTGCCACCGCCCAAGACAGCCAGGCATGGGGCTGGCCTGCCTCAGCCCCCAGGTCTCTGGGCCCCTCACACCTGCCTGGTGTGAGCTCCCAGGTTTCTGGGCCCCTCACACCTCACACGAGCCCATCAGCCTTCCTGGGGTAGTCTGGAGCCAATAACCAGCTAGTGCAGCTGCTGCGGGGGTTACTGCACACCTGGGCAGAAGCTAGAACTCAAGCCGAGCCGCTCAACACAGAACACAACCCCCAGGAGGGCTCCACCCCCTTCCAGCCCTCTTGAAAACCTCCCTGGGGGCCTCTTTCCCAGTTGCAAGGAGAGCCCTGCTGCTACCTCCACACCTCCAGGAGAGCCATGCCGGCACCTGTCCCCTCTCTCCTTGCACGATCATCCATCTGGCCCTCCCCTGCACCCCCCTCTCAGCCCTCCCCCCGCTGGAGCCCTGTCTTCATGCCCATTCCCCTCCCACATGCTCCCTCTTGGTCCTGGAAGTGAAGGTCCACGCCAAGCCCTCCATGCTGGGAGCTGAGTAGCATCCTCCTCTCCCACCTGCTCAACACCCCCCTTCCTCCTCTGGTCACCGCCAGAGGTCAGGGCCCAGCCCCCGCTGCCCCTCTGCACCCAGCTACTGCAGCCGGTGGGGCAATTTGGGATCCAAATCCTGCCTTGTATGTCCGGGATTGTGGTACCCGCTGTGACCTCCATTTCAGCACCCCCTCAGTTCATCCTGGCAAGGACTCTGGGGTCAGGCAGCTAGATGCACAACCGCAGCTTCACTATTGGTCAGCTGTCGTCCGGAGCTGGAGCTGAGCGAGTGGCCTCCCCCATCCCAAACCCCAGTTTCCTCTCTTGTAAAATGGAAATGATACTGCCTGTCCGCCAGCTGAGGGTCATTGTCATGATTAAACACCTGGGACGTGCTTAAGCGTTTTTAAGCTACGGAGGGGGTGACAGTTGCCTGGGCCTGGGCTGCCCTTGAAATGCCATCCTCCCCCACCCCTCATGATTCCCTCTCTGTCTTTTGCCTCCTATTATACCTCTCAGCACCTTGAGCCAGGCCTTCTGAAAATTTTATACCAACCAGGCGGCAGATGAGGCTTTGCCCCAGGACAGGATGTGAGTCTGTCTGGCCCTTGGACTGAAGCCCCTCCCCGCACCCTCCCCAGACACCCACACCCTGTTCAGCTCTGCCTGGGCTTCTGCCTGAGCTTCCCCCTTGTGCTGCAGCAAGTGGCTTTGCCTAGCACATAACTGGTCTTCCTCTCTCTGGAAACCCGACCCATCCCGACCCCACAGTGGACACTGCTTCAAACAGCTTGGCCCAGATCTCTCTCCCTCAATACCTGTGGCAGCTCAAAATTCACCCCCTTTCCTCTTGCAGGAATCGGCTGGTCCCCTGCTGCCTCCTGGTGGTTAAGTCTGAGAACTGCAACTTCCTGCAGGTTTCAAGCCTGCACAGGGGACAAAAGGGGGTTTATCTTTTTGCTCTCAAATCCGAGATGAGTCCTGACCACTCCAGCACAGTTCTACCCAGGCCTCATGCAACTTTGCTTGAGTAAAACTGTCAAGTGGTAATATCTGAGTTTTCCTTCTTGATTATAAAAATAATACATACACAATGTGAAATGGAAAGAACACAAAAATAGGAGGATGTGAAATTCTTAGCAGCCTAATTTCCTCCAGAGACACCACTGTCGAGTTTGGCCCTAACCTTCCCTAGACTTTTTGCTTGTAAAAATATTTGTATCTGTAATGTACACACACACACACACACACACACACACACACAGACACACACACACACACACTGGGTTATACTTGACATGCTGTTCCATAAGCTGCCTTGTTCTCACCATCACCTTTCCCTGCTAGCGTAGAAATCTGCTTCGTTTGACTGACAGCTGATTGCACTCTTTTGTTAGGTGATGTGTTTATCAATTCCCCATTAAACAGCATGGGCATTCTTGTTTTTAAAAGTCAATTTTTTTTTCTTAATTACCTTTCTGTTTGATACAGTAAGAAGATCTAGGGTCAGGACTTTTATCTAAAATAAACAAAGAGCTCTTACAACTCAGTGGTAAAAAGACAAATAATCCAACTTAAAAATCCACAAATATCTGAATAGACATTTCTTCAAAGAAGATGTCCAAAGGGTCCATAAACACATGAGAAGATGCTCAACATCATTAGTCATTCAGTTCAGTTCAGTTCAGTGGCTCAGTCATGTCTGACTCTTTGCGACCCCATGAATCATAGCATGCCAGGCCTCCCTGTCCATCACCAACTCCCAGAGTTCACCCAAACCCATGTCCATCGAGTCGGTGATGCCATCCAGCCATCTCATCCTCTGTTGTCCCCTTCTCCTCCTACCCCCAATCCCTCCTGGCATCAGAGTCTTTTCCAATGAGTCAACTCTTCGCATGAGGTGGCCAAAGTATTGGAGTTTCAGCTTTAGCATCAGTCCTTCCAATGAACACCCAGGACTGATCTCCTTTAGAATGGACTGGTTGGATCTCCTTGCAGTCCAAGGGACCCTCAAGAATCTTCTCCAACACCACAGTTCAAAAGCATCAATTCTTTGGCGCTCAGCTTTCTTCACAGTCCAACTCTCACATCCATACATGACCACTGGAAAAACCATAGCCTTGACTAGACAGACCTTTGTTAGCAAAGTAAAGTCTCTGCTTTTGAATATGCTATCTAGGTTGGTCATAATTTTCCTTTCGAGGAGTAAGCATCTTTTAATTTCATGGCTGCAATCACCATCTGCAGTGATTTTGGAGCCCAAAAGAATTAGTCATTGGAAGTATGCAAATCAAAACCTAAATGAAATACTACTTTGACGTCAAGACTCAGAAAGATGAATAATAAAAAGTGCTGGGGAGGCCATGGAGAAATCAAAATGCTTATGCATTGCTTGTGAGAATATAAAATTTTCTAGCCACTCTGGAAAACAGTTTGATGTTCCTCAAAATCTTAAACATGAAGTTGCCATTAAGGCTAGCAATTCTTACACATATGTAAAGTAGTACAATATTATTTACAGGTAATCTGTGATAAATTAAGCTACATATTGTAAATCCTAGAGAAACCACTGAAAATACAAAATGAAGAATTAAGTCTAATCTGTCAATAGTGGAGGTAGAGTGAAATCACTTGGGAGGAGATACTCAGTCCAAAAGAAGTTAAGGAGGGGACAAAGATAAAATAAATAGAAAGGAGGTCAATTTAAATCTAACTATATTGATAATTAAGTTGAATATAAGTGGCCTAAACTTTTAATTGAATGGCAGAGTTTGTCAGATTAGATAAAAGAGCAATGCCACCACTTACAAGTTCCTTGTATTTTAACTCTAAATCTTCCCTTCATTACCCTGTTTGTGATACTGTAACCATTGTTTCTTACCACCTGAAATTATATTAACCTTTATTAGCAGAGGGGCTCCCCTGGTGGCTCAGACATTAAAGAATCTGCCTTCGATGCAGGAGACCTGGGTTCTATCCTGGGTCGGGAAGATACCCTGGAGAAGGAAATGGCAACTCATTCCAGTATTCTTGCCTGGAGAATCTCACAGGACCGAGGAGCCTGGCGGGCTACAGTCCATTGGGTGGAAAAGAGTAGAACATGACTGAGCAACACACACACACACACACACACACACACACACACACACACACACGCTATCAGTAGAGGGCACTAGAGAGACACTTTGTTAGGTAAAGCCATGTGTGGTTAACAACTTTTTGTATTAAACTTTTCGTGTTAGAATCACTGTGTTGTTTCTGTATTCTGTCTGGACCCTGACCAACGTGTTGACACTGGCAGTGATCCTAGGAGATAACCCTACAAAGGTGGTAGTTAGAGCTGTGTTTAGCTGTGCCCCTGGGCTTGAAGGCATGGCTGAGCAACAGGAAGTGGAATGATGGCGATGCGTGGCATGCAGTGACACCACAGAGCTGTCACCTGCGGTTAAGTGACGAGAGAGGCATGTGCCTTGGGAAGCCAGGTGGCTGCACACACGACGGTTATGGCAGTATCCACGACCATAAGGACCACACTGTGCGGAGAATTATTCTGAGCACACTTGATTGTTTACCCAAAGAAAACGACAAACACGTCCTTTAATTCTCGGCTTATGTTAAGGTCTGAGAACCAGAAAGCTTCCATGACAACTCGAAAACATCTTTCATTTCTTATAGAAATGGACTGACATCATTTAAAATCAACCAAAAATTTAATTGTGTAATCAGCTGAATTACAGTATCGTTTGAATTCACTGTCTCGCTAAGGCTTTCGTGTGAAGGGGATCAGTGGAAAGGAATCGGATCCTGAAGTTTGTGATGGGGACATCTGTTTGGGCCCAAATGGGACTAACAACTTGAACTCTCCAGTCACTCCATTCCTCCCTTGCCTGTGCAAGTAGCCCGCCCTTCTGTGTCTGAGAACAGACTTCACCATGGATGGGTGCTTTGAAAGGTAATACCCAAGACCAACCAAGACTTCCATCACCAGGTCAAATCTCAGCATTTTCCAGAAGGACAGGACTTCAGAGAAACAGCTTGCATACCCAGAGAGTTATAAGACTTTATATCACATATTTTTAAGCAGATTTATTGTGATATTGTTCCTTTGTCATACAATTCATCCACCTGAAGTATATAATTCAATGTTTTTCCAGTATATTCACAGATATATGGAGCCATCAGAACACTCAGCATGGAACCAAGACTTTCTCTATTCACCCTGTTCCAGTGGACCCCAGACACAGATCTGACTCATGGCCTCCAGAAGCTGTTCCCTGAGAAATTTTCTCTTGTCTGGGCTCACCCAAGCCACCAGTCCCCACAAAGCTTGGCTGAACAGGCTGACCTACCCATCACCCAAGAGTGTCTACCTAGAAACTCAGGTGAAGCATCTTTTCCAGGTGGGGGGTCTTACTCCAGCTTCCCGGAGCACGCAGTGAACAGTGTTTCGCAAGTCAGCCGTGACTCCAGTGGTCTGATGGCCTCCCTTTTCAGCCTTGCCCCCCCTCGCCTACACTCAAATTCTCAAACTTTAGTTGAATTGTTATCTGAAAATTCAGAGACCTAGATTCCACCCTCAGAGACTGGTATTCCACAGGTCTCAGCCATGGCCTGGGGATCTGCATGTTTCCCCAGCACCACATGATTCCTAGGAGAAGCATTGCTTTAGACCTTACCAGACCTTGGGAGCACTGACTGACATTCCGTTTCATGCAGCAACATTCTATTAAGCCTAGCAGTGTGTTAAATTCTCCCACATCCTCATACATGCTACACGAAAGACGTCAGACACAAAAAGTAAATCTTGTAGGCTTCCGTTTCCGCCAAGTTCTAGAACAGGTAAAAGGTATCCACGGAGACGGAATCACTGGGTTCCTGGGAGCAGGCACAGAGGTAGCTTTCTGGAAAGATGGAAGCTTTCCATCTCTTCATGGAGATATGTTTTTTAATTTAATTTGGTGGCGATTACTCAGTGTATGAATTCGTCAAGTCATTGATCTGTACATTTAAAATGTGTGAATTTTATTGCAGGTAAATTATACCTCAATGAAGTCATTTTTTTAGCTTTTATAATTTTTTTAGTTTTTAAATTATGAAAGCATTATAACATATTTACAAGACACTTGGAGACTACAAAGTTACATATAGTTCCACTATATATTACAATATTTTTAAGTAGATGAATCAAGATTTTTTTTAGTTTGAGTTTCAATATCAAACTCTCAAAAATTAATAGAATAAATAGAAAAGTAGGAGGATATAGTAGACCTGAAAAGCACTATGGGCCAATTCAACATAAGTAAGATTTATACAATTTCACACAACAGCAGAATACTAATTCTATTCAAGTTCCCATAGACTGTAAGCCAGGAGGCACCGGAACATATCCAGGGATGTAAAACAAGGCACAAAAATTTCATGGTTTAAAGGTTCAATGAAGTCAGTGTGAAAAGCTCTCCTGTGTTGTCTCAGAAAACTGCTATTTCAGATATTTAAACACGTTGTGTTTACATGACTTCCGCGCATGATTCCATCTGTGAGAGCACGTGTATGACTCACTGCTCCCTTCATGCATTAGGCACTGTGCGTCAGCAGCAAGTCAGTGTCGCAATCTGTCTGTTTCCTAGGCTCTGCTCTGTATAGTAAGACCAGTTTGGGCGCTTGTGCATGAGTTCTAGGAAAAGAAATATAGGGAACAGTCCCACCTTTGGGAAATTCTGTTTTTAGGAAATTCCTGAATACTTTCTTCCCTACATCACACTAGACTCCTCTGCACGGGAGGGACACGCATGCACACACACGCACGCACATACACATACGCTTTCTCCTTGTCAAAAAGGAAATGCTCTGTGAACTGAACACATGCCCCATAGGCTTGTGACCCTGCAACCCCTCAGAAGTCACCAGGGGTCCAGTGGTCACACCTCAGGGGGCTGGCCCTCACACTTGTCAACAGCACCACTGCCTCCCAGAATCCCCAGAGGTCAAGAGGAAACCACAGGGACGGAAATCATGGCTTTGACCTAAGAAATTCAAAGAGCTCTGAATGTGTGTGATCTGAACACAAAGGAGTCTGTGGAAACGCCTCCCACGGAAAGCCCTCTGGTCTGTCAGGTCCAGGATTCTAGCCCCTGCTCTGCCAGCTGACTCAAGAAGTCACTTTGGCAACCATGGCCCCTCTGGCAGCCTTAGTTTACCCATCTGTAAAATGCTGGATGGACTGACCAATAACTGTTACTGATACTTGGCTCAAGATCCCACTCTTCAGATGAGATCGCTTTTAGAAAATATAAGAGGGTACCTATGACTGAAAGACCACCTGGTGTGAAGAGCCCACTCATCGGATAAGACCCTGATGCTGGGAAAGACTGAGGGCAGGAGGAGAAGGGGTTGACAGAGGATGAGATGGTTGGATGGTATCACCAACTCAATGGACATGAGCTTGAGTAAACTCCAAGAGAGAGTGAAGGACAGGGAAGCTTGGCGTGCTGCAGTCCGTGGGGCTGCAGAGTCGGACACGACTTAGCGACTGAAGGGAGGTTCAGGGGTCGTGCTCATGTGGGAGGACGCTTCAAGGCTCTTTGAGAGCTGTTTGAGAACTACTAGATGAGCTGAGTTCCCAACCCATGTAGCTGAAATGACTTCACAGAAACTCTCCATGACTCTAATGACCCAAACCCTCTACTTATTTTTTGCTTTTAGTTGCTAAGTCATGCCCACCAGGCTCCTCTGTCCATGCAATTATCCTAGCAAGAATACTGGAATGGGTTGCCATTTCCTTCTGCAGAGGATTTTCCCAGCCCAGGAATTGAACCCAAGTCTCCTGCATTGCCAGGCGGATTATTTGCCGCTGAGCCACTATAGAAAGTCCAGCCACAGTGAGCTGAGAGTGACTGCAAGGACCTGGGACCACACACCACACACCATCACACTCAGGGAACTCCAGGGTGAGGCAATGCTAATCATCTTGTGATTCTTCTATTATTCAGAGGGTCCTCCCCTGGCTGTTTAAGGAAGTTCTTCCTCTCCTTCCACCCCTCAATCTGTACCCCCCCATACCAATTTAGAAACCCCTGTAATTTAACTCCAGATTTAAACGGCACAGAGGGAAGTCAAGTCCATATCTAGTCCGACATAATCAGAGCTCCTTCTTTTCTAAGACCCAGACACACCAGAAATGGCGCCCTTGCTAGACCACATGCCAGGGCCCGTGCTGTGTACTTTCCACACATCATGTCCAACCTTCACCACCCTGTGCGCTGGGCACTGTTATCCCATTACTCTGCGGAGCAGAACTGAGGCTCAGTGACCCAGGGCGCTCGGGTGGGCTGTGGGTGCTGAGACAGTTTGTCTGAGCCTGTTTCCTCTCCTGTTGAACAGGATGACAAGAAGGCCCTCAGAGGTTGCTGGTGGACTGCAGGTCCACGTAAAGGCCCTGCTCAGAGCACGGAGTGACGGCAGTTAACAATAAACGCTGGCTCCAGGCACCTGTGTTATAGACAGTGCTTGCTAAAGGCATGGACACCAGACAGTCTTTTATAGAAAATAGAATTTATTTTCACATCTAAGGTGGACATAAAGAAATTTTCCAAAAGTATATTGTGCACATAATCAATAGATTTAATTTATTAAACACACAGGAAAAACAAATCACAGCCCACCAGGAAAACACACCTTGCCTTCCTTCAGAGCGCATAGCGCTTAACAGGTTATTTCTATTTTCAACCTGGGAGTTCACATTGACAAGGCACAGCTTGCAGCGGGTCTGTCCCCCGGTTCAGCTGCTTCCACCCCCACGGGCTCGCCCCAAATACAAGAGCAGCAAACCAAAGGGATTCACAGTGGCTGGGACTAAAGGCCTCGGCTGTGGGAGCGTCACAAAGGCCTGGGGTGTCCTCCGAAGGCCAAGCTCTCTAGGTCTGTGACCTGTGCCTCCAACTCAGGTCACACCACAGCCTGGAGTAGTTAGTGTCACAGCTTCAGCTCCAGGGAGTCTAGTGAAATTATTCCGATCAGAAAGACAGTATTAAACTGATATCACAGCCCTTTACAGCAACTGGCTTTCCCCTGTGGTCAAAGAAAAGGCAGAAACCGCCTTCAAAGCTAACCCATCATCTGTGCCCGAGGCACGGGTGAACTTGAGCCGGGCGGTCACAGGCGATGCCTACAAGGAGCGGTGACACTGTATCCACGATGGGTGTCCAGAAACGGAGCGCTGGGGAAGGGAGGGCACTGGGGAAGCTGCCCGGTGGGTCCTGTGGGGTCTGATATTCCTGAGAGGCCTCCCGGAAGCACGCAGGGTCAGCTCAACTGGCCGCAGTCTGTGATGACGATCTTCTTGGATGTCTTCCCACTCTTGGAGCCGAAAGACTCTATTTTCTTCACGACGTCCATGCCCTCTTTCACATGGCCAAACACAACATGTTTGCCATCCAGCCTGGGAGGAGAGGTGAGCCAGGTAAGCAGAAACGAGAGTGCTGCAATGCCACCCGGGCTCACAGGCCCTTGGCCATGGAACTATTTACTGAAAACAGCAGTTCTGAAAGGAACTCGAACCGAAAAGCTGGCCCAGCCTCTCACAAGCCCCGTATGGAGCCTTGCTGAGTCCCCCAGCACACAGCAGAGGATGGCTCCCTCCCAGGCTGTGTTCTGCCTCACCTGCTGTGCGGCCTCAGCCCAGGCCACTCAACCTGAATCCTGGGAACCTCACCTACAAAGAGTGAACTGTTCTCATTCTGCACAGGGAGATGATGGGATATTGAACTACTCTGAAGAAATAAGTCTGTAAATGGAAGCATTTTAAGTTTTTTTTTTTTTTTTTTGATGTGGACCATTTTTGAAGTCTTTATTGAATTTGTTACAATATTGTTTCTGGGGTTTATTTATGGGTTTTTTGGTTTTTTTTTTTTTTGGACACGAGGCATGTGGGATATGAACTCCCTGACCAGGGATCAAACCCGTACCCCCTGCATCAGAAGGTGGACTCTTAACCACTGGAGCACCAGGAAAGGCCCTTATGGAACTGTCTTAACAGTCAGGAACTCTGAGGTGAGAGCCAGGATGATATGTATGGTGAACCTGCTCGAGTCCCAAGCAGCTCTCAGTCTGAGAGAGACCCGGGAATCTAAAAGCCAGCTCAGTTCAGGGCCACCAACCAAGACTGGTTACACTTTGGGTTCCACTAGGGGTTTTCACGGAAGGAGGGCAGGAAGGGCCAGCAACAACCTGCCCTCTCCACAGTCCGTGTCCCTTCTGGCTCAGAGGCTACAGACCACTAGTACCCGCCACCACCTGGGTCTCCCTAAAGTCCTTGGCAACGGGCTTTATTAAGTTTTAGCTCCAGGTCAGCTGTTGTCCCCTTACCCCGCTGAGATGCCTCAGGGTGAGGACACAGGGGACTCTGGGAAGCGAAAACTGATTAGGTAGTGGGAAACTGACCCGGGAAGACATCCCTAAAATACAAGGGCAATGGGAAAGAGGGTTCCGGGGGGGCTGGTGGCTGCCACAGGCTGGTGCTAACGCCTGATGAGAAATCCGGTGTGATATCCAAATGCTGTCTACTGCAGCATTTCCCAAGGTGTAGCCCAAGGTTAAATAAGCTGGGAAACAGCAGGTTAAACCAAGTGAGCAAGCTTCTGCCACAAGCCATCCCGAGGCCTGATAAGTTCCGCGGCATTTCCCCAATGTATTTGGTAAAAGAATTCTTTCCTGTGTGTACGTGTGCATGCTCAGAACACTGAGAAATTCCAGCTACAGTAACAATGGGAAGCTGATAAAAGACAGAGTTGCAAAATAACCCAAATTCTTCCTCAATCCTTTCGGGGCCTTTCTCCTCTTACACATGCAGCCGGATGAGGGCTACTGCCCCAGAGCAGAGAGTTTGGCCTCAAACTATCCTTCCCCTCCAGCTCAAGGCCACCCCTGCTACCCCGAGGGCCTGGACCAGGAGGCAGCAACTCACCAGTCTGTCTTTATGGTGCAGATGAAGAACTGGGAGCCGTTGGTGTTGGGGCCCGCATTGGCCATGGACAGGACACCTGCGAAAACAAGCGGGATGAGCAGGCTACCCCAGGAGGCATCTCACCTGGGAGCTGTTCAAGAACGGATGACGAACACCACAGGAAGGAGGCTTGTGGCTGAAGATACTTGGGGCTCAGAAGAGGAGAGCCAAGCCCGGAGCACACAGCCACCCAGGGCCTGTCCGCCTTGACGACACAAGAGGGAAGGGCCTCCTGGAAGCTCTCAGTGGTAGAGCAGGGGCAGGATCTCCAGCCCTGAACTCTAGTTTTTTCCACATCGCACGTTGGGTCCTACAGGTAACACAAAGCTAGGGCTTTGCTTAACGGCTCTCAAAGAACGGTGGTCAAAGAAAGGTTTGTTTTTGAAACTGAGAGCTCAGGATGAAAAAGCCTCTGGGACAATCCAGTAAGCCCACCCATCACCCTGAAGGAAGGAAGATGTGTCCCTAGATGTGGAGCCATCCGGTTGCAGCCTCCAGGCCTGCTGGGGTGGCAGCGCCAGGTTCACAGCTCAGGGCATGTGCCCAGGTGGGGACTGACAGCCTTACTCACCCGGCCCCTCGTGCTTCAGCTTGAAGTTCTCGTCAGGAAAGCGGCTTCCATAGATGGACTTTCCCCCCGTGCCGTTGTGGTTGGTGAAGTCACCGGCCTGTAAACACGGAGCGCTGGCTGAGTGTCGCCACTAGAGCTGGCAGAGGGCTGCTATTCCCACGCTGGGACACAGCCCCCAGCCCCACCAGGGTCCACCCAGCTGGGAGCCCTCAGCCAAAGGAGTCAGAAAATACCCAATGATAGAAGGGCTAATATAATGCTAAGGAGCGTAAGCAACAACAAAATAAAGGTTTAATACTTTCTGCCCCAATAACCCTGGTTTCCGAATGATTCGTTTTTGTCTGAGTGAGATTTTAAATGATCCTTAAAAATTCTTGGCCATTTCGAGCTGCTTCTTAAGTGACCTAGAATTTTCTACCCACAACTCTTGGAGGGTAAACAAGGAGGAGGCCAGGAGTCCCTGCTCCCCAGTGTGGTCTGTGGGTAGGTGGCACAGAGCCAGGTCCCTCCGCTGAGCCCCAGTTCCTGTCCCAGCATCTCCCTTTCACCCAGCCTAGGACAAAGTCCACCCAGGGCTGGTGGTCTTTCTCACGGCTTGCCCGAGGCTTCCACAAGGAGCCACAGACGGAAGAGCCCAGGGTCTGCCAGCCCCAGCCCCCAGCCACCATCATATTGCTGTTTTCCTGAGATGACCTCCTTGGGTGAGAGGGATGACCTGCCCAGCCTTGCTTTTGAAGCATCCACAAATGCCAATAAGGTGTCCCCAGAGAGGACCGGGCCTCCCAGTGCCTGGTCCCACCATCCCAGGCTTCCAAGAGCCCACCAGCTTTGGAGTCCCTGCCCTTGCCTGCTGTGGTGAGAGTAAGATCCTAGCCCAGCTTGGACGTCTGCTTCGGCTCCTGCTCATTCTACAGCCTCAGGCGGAGCTGGGGGCCTCTGCAGCTGAGAGCCATGGGCTGTGGCCAGGCCTGTCCCACAGCCACAGCCCCCCCCAGTCACCTCATTCCTCATGTTCAACACGTCAGCAGGCCCAGCCCCAACCCATGCCACGCACCATGATGTGATGACAGCCACCAGGTCAGGGTAGAGGGAACTGGGGGCAGAAATACCAGCTGAAAGGACTTCATAGAGGTCATGAGAGCCATGCTCCTGCCTCCAGGCCTGCTGGCCTCAGACATGAGCCCCTGTCTTAGCAGGGTCTGACCTAACACAGGACAAGCCTTAGCCTGGCTCAGGCCCTGGCGCCGGGGGAAATTCTCACCTGCCACACCTACCCTCAAAACTTCTAACACAGCAAAGCTAAAGCTTCTGAAAAGAGGCCGAACATATGACTAAAGAGCAAATGCATTTAACCGAGAAAGATGCCCTACGCTGGAGAGAGGCTCCAAGTCCAGACCTGCGTGTTCTCGTCTGTGCCTGGCCTCCCTCCTCCTCCCCTTCCTCCTCATCTCCTATGCCGAGTGCTCGGAGGGACACACTGGGGGCTGTGGGCAGAGGCCGAATACGCTGTTACTCCAAAGCCTCCAGCACATCCACACCCCGATGCCATTCTCCCTCCGCCGCTCCACTCTCCCGGCCCTGCCAGGCAGGGCCGACCTGCTTCTTGTCCAGTTGCTTAGCTCCTGGGCCAGGGAAGGCACAATGGCTGTCAGGACAAGCTCTAAACTCTCAGAAGGAGAGGACAGGCTGAGTGAATGGCCGCCGTTGCCCTCCTTCCAGTACCCTCCAGGCACAAGCATACTGGCTAATCCCCGTGACATTCTCCAAGGTGGCCCCGTCACTATGCCACTTACAGAAGTCGAGGCAGGAAGAGGCCCACCATACCTGGCACATGAAAGAAGGAATCACTCTGTGGAATGTGGACCCTTTGTATCCGAAGCCCTTCTCCCCGGTGCACAGGGCTCTGAAGTTCTCTGGGGTGGGTGGGGGGAGCGGGGGGTGAAGGAAAAAAGCAGGTCAGCAGGGCCAGGCCTCAGTGCAGGGGCCACAGCTGGTTCCAGCCAGTCCCCTCTCTACCCACCCACCCCCCGGACATGGAAAGATCCCTGCCCTGGGGTCTCTGCTGACTGCGTGACCTGGGACAAATCATCCTGTGCCCTGACCTCAGCATCTGAGCACTGTGCCAGGAGTAGCACCAGGTCAGTGGGGCAAGGAGTCCAAGTAAGTCCACCCTCCACCAGGAGGCTTAGAGAGGGTCAGAGGCTTCTCCAAGGTCCCCAGCAGCTGAGCACATGTGGCGACGTACTCCCATCTGGCCATAGGTCTCTGCCCTGACTCCTCTCACCATCCCACCCACCTCACCATGCCCCTCTCTCTTCCATGTGGCCCAGACTCAGAAGGCCCCGGTCCCCGTCTTACCTGCTGTCTTTGGGACAACATCTGCCTTCAGCTGCGGGGAAAGGAGAGGGAAGACAGGCTCAGTCCAGAGGCAGGAGAAGGAAGGACCCAACCCCCTACAAGGTCCAGGAGCCAGGGAGAGCACCGTTCCTGTCATTCTCAATCCTCCGTGGGAGGCCACCTAAGCAATCATTTCTGCCAGCTGCTTCCTGAACTGCAGGTTGGGAGGGGCAGCCTCGATTTCCCAATCTGTCAGAAGAGATGACAACACCACCCTGGCCTTCTTCTGGGGGCAGAAATGGTAGAGCTGCTTCAGCTGGGCCCAAAGCATCAGAGACCCAGGGCCTGGAGAGGGTGGCCCCCGGGGGGAGCCAGTCCAAGCTCCCCAGTGGGCAGGTGGGAAACTGAGGCTCAGAGAGAGGCAGGAGGGTCGGGGAAAGGGAAGGCTGGAGCCCCATCCAAGCCTGCCTCTTGCCTCCAGTTGCAAGAGCCACCCTGGTGCGGAACCTTTAAAATAAACAGGTGCTCTCCATTTTCCAGAAGAGGAAACCAGGGTTTAACTGAGACCCCTTTGTTTAAAATGGGCTTGAAGACTACACCCAAGCTTCCCCTCTGTTACTTTCTGGACTGTGTAGGTTTCTTGCTTTGTCTTTCAAAAAGGCCCACAGAACTGGGGCAGGCACTGTGTCACCTTGGGAGGGTGGCTGGGGTTGGAGTTGGGGCGAAGAGCTCTGATCACAGTGCCCTGACCCCAAGAGGTCTATGCCACGTCTGTCTGGTGGCTGGAGCTTGCGGCCAGGCCAGCCCGAACTCCTGGGAGAGGAGGCGGCCCAAAACCACCTTAGCTCTCGGGACAGCCCGATGGCGGGCGGGCCTGGGGCCGGCTCCGCCTTCTGCAAGGGCCACCACGTGAGCTCCCCGCCCGCCCGCTCGCCCGCCGCCCCGACCCTCGAGCCCCCTGACACCCACCTCGAAGCTTGGGCCTAGGCGCCCACCCGGTTAAGTCTCGGAGCCCCTCCGCGGCCGGCCAGCGGGGCGGACCCTCCTAGCCTACGATCTGACCTTGAGCTTTCTCCTCCACACGCGCCTTCCCTCCCGCCTCCACTAGTCCAAAGATCCGAAGGGGAGGCCTGGAGAGACCAGTCCGATGCCCCTTCTTAAGAGATGGGGAAACTGAGGCCCAGAGCCCGGGGGCAGGAAGCAAGGTCACCCAGAGAGCAAGGCACAGAGCCGGCCTGGGGTCCAAGGCTCTTCCGGAACCGTCCCCCACGCCCAGTCCACGCGGTCCGGTCCGGTGGTCTCACCTCCAGCACCACGCGGCCGAGCGGCTGCCCGTCAGCGCCCACGTCCAGGTACACGAGCGGGTTCCCGGAGGAAGAGGACGGGCCGCGGGAGCCGCTGCCGCTGCTGCAAGCGCGGACCGCGGGGAGGCGCAGGTGCGCTGAGCGCGGGCCGGAGAGCAGGCCGAGCAGGCGGGGGCCGCAGCGGATCGCCAGCATCGTGAAGGCGCGGGTCCGAGCTAGAGATCAACCGGCGAACCGAGAGGACGGAAAGGAGGGTCACTAGTGCCCAGAGGGCAGAGTCAGCAGCTGCCGCGCACCGCCGCCTTTATTGGCCCAGCCGGCCTCGCGGCCCCGCCTCCATCCCGCCTCCTCCAACCTGTTCGCGGGCTCCCCCTGCTGGTCCCAGCTGGCAGCGCACCCCGGCTGGTGGGGCGGTGGGGCGTGAAGTCTGAACACACCCCAACCAGGGCTGGAGACCTGAGGGACAGATGAGATTCGCCAAGGGAGGCCGGTTCTATTTTGTGAGGGTCCCAATAGGTGAAAAGAAAGGGTAAATACTAAAACGTGGTTAACTCCAAAATAGGAGCCTCCATATGTTTTTCTTTGACTATAACAGAAGTCTGCCTTTGAGGCTTTGTGTTCACTGTCCCTTGCCCCATAGGCCCTGCAAATGGACAGACAGACCAAGAAAGACTGTGGCAACTGAGAGTCAGTCAAAGAAAGTTGGAGACGAGAGGCGGAATTAGAATGAGAAGTGACAGGAGGAGACAGGCAGACACCTCCCATTGTGAACACAGGGCTCCTTGTCCAAGCCTGGGCTTGTCTCCAGATGCTTCTAGAAACCAGAGCCTCCACTAGTCCAAAGATCCGAAGGGGAGGCCTGGAGAGACCAGTCCGATGCCCCTTCTTAAGAGATGGGGAAACTGAGGCCCAGAGCCCGGGGGCAGGAAGCAAGGTCACCCAGAGAGCAAGGCACAGAGCCGGCCTGGGGTCCAAGGCTCTTCCGGAACCGTCCCCCACGCCCAGTCCACGCGGTCCGGTCCGGTGGTCTCACCTCCAGCACCACGCGGCCGAGCGGCTGCCCGTCAGCGCCCACGTCCAGGTACACGAGCGGGTTCCCGGAGGAAGAGGACGGGCCGCGGGAGCCGCTGCCGCTGCTGCAAGCGCGGACCGCGGGGAGGCGCAGGTGCGCTGAGCGCGGGCCGGAGAGCAGGCCGAGCAGGCGGGGGCCGCAGCGGATCGCCAGCATCGTGAAGGCGCGGGTCCGAGCTAGAGATCAACCGGCGAACCGAGAGGACGGAAAGGAGGGTCACTAGTGCCCAGAGGGCAGAGTCAGCAGCTGCCGCGCACCGCCGCCTTTATTGGCCCAGCCGGCCTCGCGGCCCCGCCTCCATCCCGCCTCCTCCAACCTGTTCGCGGGCTCCCCCTGCTGGTCCCAGCTGGCAGCGCACCCCGGCTGGTGGGGCGGTGGGGCGTGAAGTCTGAACACACCCCAACCAGGGCTGGAGACCTGAGGGACAGATGAGATTCGCCAAGGGAGGCCGGTTCTATTTTGTGAGGGTCCCAATAGGTGAAAAGAAAGGGTAAATACTAAAACGTGGTTAACTCCAAAATAGGAGCCTCCATATGTTTTTCTTTGACTATAACAGAAGTCTGCCTTTGAGGCTTTGTGTTCACTGTCCCTTGCCCCATAGGCCCTGCAAATGGACAGACAGACCAAGAAAGACTGTGGCAACTGAGAGTCAGTCAAAGAAAGTTGGAGACGAGAGGCGGAATTAGAATGAGAAGTGACAGGAGGAGACAGGCAGACACCTCCCATTGTGAACACAGGGCTCCTTGTCCAAGCCTGGGCTTGTCTCCAGATGCTTCTAGAAACCAGTCCCTCTTCCAGACTCAGCCTGGACCTGTCATGCTCTTACCAGACCCCCAGCCCTCCGCCAGGACTGGGGCTGACTCCCCCTCCCTGACCCCCAGACTGATATTCCTGAATGCCAGCAACCAGGACTGATGGCTGCTAGCTCCCCTCCTGCCCCTAGTCCTGCCCCCAAAACTGCATCTGCGGGTAACATGGCACAGGGGCCAGTCCAAGGAAAAGTGAGAACGCAAGACAGGACGAGAAGGGGAACTGAGAGCGAGGAACCACAGTGAGGGGGAAATCTACCCCACAAGCTGAGGTGGGCTTCCCAGGAGCCTGTGGGCATGGGAGGCCCACGGAAATGAATGACCGGCAGGGGACTTGAGAGAGCATCTGAGCCAACATCTGCAGTTCCCAAGATGTATGACTGAGGCTGGGAGAGAGGAAGGCACTGCCCAGAGGTCAGCAAACTGGGAAGTCCCCCGCCGCCAGCCAGGGCCAGTCCTCCCAGAATGCTCTGCAGAATAGTGTGTGATTCTGACCTCTCCCCTTCTTGTTTTCCAGGTCTGTTCCAAGAATGAGAGGAACAAGAGTAAGGGGGTTGGTCAGCTATTAAGTGCTGTGCCATGAGCATCAGTGCTGGACAGAGCGTGGATGGTTTTTGCTCAGTGGTGGGCCTCAGCTGCAGGGGCTCAGAGTTCTGAGTGGGCAGAGAAGAGGGTGGGATTTGGGCCTTGGAGTCAGATGAACTTAAACTCTAAATTGACCTGCCCCAGACGACCCTGAAATGACTCCGGGAAGAGGTCAGGCAGCAAAATGCTGACCTGAGGCAATTCATGAGGGCAGAGCAGAGGGTCCTAGCTGCCTCGGAATGCTGGCTTGGCCCTTTTCTGGAAGTCCACAGTCCTCTTCTCTGTTTCTGGCCCAGGAGGAGCCTGGTCACTCCGGGATACTCCAGCTGCATCCTGGAGCCCAGATGCTCCCCAGGTCCCAGTCCACGACAGGGCCTCACTGTCCTGAGGAATAGCTTCTCCTTTTTGTGATTGTACCTTGAAGTAGAATAGGCTTGCTTAGGAAGCTGGCTCGCTCCCTGCCCTATGTGGGCCCCCAGCACATCTCCCACATCCTCCCCTATATCAGTGCATACTGCAGATTCCAAAGAGGAAGAGAAGAATCACCTTACTTGTCAGTTCCAGGCCCTGGGCTCATATAGCTCTCAGCTAACCAAGTGTATTCTCAGTCCCCTATTGTCTCGCAAGCCGGCTCCTGGAGGGACTCTGTCTCAATGGAGTATGAGAGCCCGGCGCCAGGGAAGAGCTGCCTTCATTTGTATAACTGCTTTAATTTCCAAAGCCCTTGCCTAGCCCTCACCGCAGCCTGAGAAGCAGTTCCATTGCATAGATGGGGAAGCAAGGCCCAAAGTGTTAGGGGGGAGTTGCCCAAGGACAGAGCTGGAAGGAGTCTGACTCCGAAATCAGGGTTTGCATTTGTCGTGATTATCAAGGAGCTGGTAGTTGGGACAGAGTGGGGAGGGCGAGAGAGACCAACCTTGGACAGATGACACAGCGAGAGAGAAACTAAGGAGTTAGCCAGGGTGCTGTGGAACTCAGGGGACAAGGAAGATGGTTTCTGTCTGGGGGCTCAGCCTGGAGACAACTGCATTTGAGGGACAGAGACAAGAAGATGCAGGAGGAGACTCCAGAGGGGGCACCAGCCAAGGCCAGCCCAGAACTGGGAGGGGTCAGGCCACCTTCAAGGAAAGGCTCCAGTGTTAACCATGAGCTGAAAGCCTGGCGGGGGATGAGGCGTGGCGGGCACAGAGAATCCCGAAGGCCAGCTTGAGGCCTCACATTGTTGAATAGCACTGGGAAACCATGGATGGTACAATACTTCATCCCACTGTGTTACACCTTCTATCCTCTTTGGAAAATCAAACATCATCACTGCCACTTGCCTGAGCCAGAGAAGATTCCACCTGCTCCACAGGCTCAGCTGTGAAACCATTTCTTCCTGTGCTGACCTCAGTCAGCATCAGGAGCAGGGACTGTCCCTGGACTGAGCCAGGGACTGAAGCATGCCCGGTCCCCACCCAGGTGAGATGGGGCAGGTGTCGCCACTCCTCCGGCTCTGAGGCTATTTATAGACTCTGTGTCATCCTCAGAAACAGCAGTTTCTCTCTGCTCAGCCCAAGTGGCTTCTTATCCAGGGTGTTAATGGTTTTCATCACTCAGGGATCCTGTAAAGCCATCTTTAGGCCTCACAGAGCCAAAGAGCAGTCAGATTATGCTGACATCTGGGGTTGCAAGCTCAGATACCTGTCGGGGCCAGGCAGTGACACCTCAGGGTGAAGCATGCTGGGTAAGGCTATAGGGAGAAAGTGGAGGCCGCACTGTGTCCAAACAGCACAGTTCAAGGGCAGCTCCTGCCCCAGCCAGTCAATTATTGTACGTATACAATGGGTCCAGTGTAGTCAGTCTTCTCATTTTTCAATAAAAACTGAAAACTTTGGGTTTTATGGAAATCTCCAAACTCTTATATATTGGCAACTCATTTCAAAATAAAATTAAACCCTGAATAAGCCCTAAACAGCATATTCCCACCCTGGCTGGGGCCTCTGGCCCTGTAGTTTGCAAGCTCTGATCTCTACTGTGTAGATGAGAGACCTGAAGTTCAGAGAGGGACAGGAACTTGCTTCTGGTCACACAGCCTCGAAGTCCTGGGACTGTGGACCAACCCCTCTCTTCACACTTACCGGGGCTCTTTCTGCAAGATTCACTCAGCAGACATGTTTTCAGGGCTCCGACTAAATGTGGGGTCTGAGCTTTGCCCTCAAGATACAGAATAGCTCCTGTCTCTTCTAGGTGGTCTGTGGGGTTACTAATGTCTGCATCACAGAATTGTTCATATTAGGGAGCTGGTGACGGGCACTGAGCATGAGGGCCTCTGTGAATGAATGAATTGGTGAATAAGTGCACACTGCTAACCTCGGCCAGCCGAGGACTTGGTCAAGGTGGGAAGGATGGCTTCGACTGAATGATATGGTGCCCTACGGATATGTACCCTAAGGTGCACTCCTGTGAGTGGATTTAAAAACATATATATTTATTATTTTTATTTGGTTTTGCTGGGCCTTGGTCAGAGTATGTGGGATCTAGTTCTTCAACCAGGGATCCAACGTGGGCCCCTACACTGGGAGTGTGGCGTCTTAGCCCCTGGACCACCAGGGAAGTCCCTGATAGATGGATTTCTTTATGGGTAGATTTTTACTCCTACTGACCCAAGACTCCTTTTGATAATGTAAGAACACCATCGTCACACCAACTGGTGTGTAATATTTGCAGGCTTGCTTAAGTATATTCATAAGACTGTGTGTCTTTTGATCCACAACACAACTTGTGAGGTCAGCTGGGCTGGAATGTTATCTCAGCTGGTACTGAAGCGACTTAGCAGCAGCAGCAGCAGCAGCAGAGGAGGAAACTGGAGCTGTAAGTAGCAAAGTGGCAGACAGCCTAAGGCTATACCGAGGAGCCAGCCCTTGAGCCAGGGTCACTGAGTTTGGGCTCTTTGGACTCTATAAAAACAGTTATGAGGCTAAGACTCCGTACTTCCAATGCAGGGGGCCTGGGTTCAATCCCTGGTTAGGGAACTAGATCTCACATGCTGCAGGTAAGACCAGGGCGGCCAAGTAAACAAACAGATACAAAGTTATGACGGCATCTTTCTCTGATCTCACCCCCAGTGAATCAGGCGGTCTCTAAGATGGTCCTCAGTGATGCCCCATAGTCACAGCCTGGCGTTGCCCCCATCTTGGATGTGGGCTGGACATAACAACTTCCTTTTAGTGAACAGAATAGGGCAAAAGTGACGGGGTGCCTCTTCCAAGATCAGGCAACAAGGAGACTGTGCTTTCCGCCCTGGGCTCGCTCTCTCCATCTCTCCTCAGCAGCTGCCCTGTTAACACACTCAGGCAGCCGTGGAGGCCCCGGTGGTGAGGAGCCTAAACTGGCCACTACAGGAGAGACTTGGACATGCGTCTTCTGCAGGCAGCCAGCAGCCATGTGAGCCAGCCTGGACGTGGATCCCGCAGGCCCCGTAGAGCCTTGGGATGACTGCCGTCCAGCTGGCGCCTTGGCTACCACCTCCTGAGAGACCTGGAGCCAGGAGACCCAGCTAAACCACTCCCGGACATCTGGCCCACAGGAACCCTGAGACAATAAGATGCTTGTTCCTTTAAGCTCCTCAGTGTTGGGTCACATGTTATGCAGCACAGATAACTAATAGATGACACCCGTAGCCAGGGCCCTTTAAAGCCCAGCTCCTATCCCATCGCTCCACACACAGCTCCATGCTGACCTGCCGTCTCAGCAGGCTTGTGTCTTCAGCCACTCTTGGCAAAGACCTCAGGGTCAGTTGGTGACAACCGGCCCTGAGAGATGGCCTGATGGCTCTTGGTGACCATGTGGGCTGGGCTGCTATTGTTGTCTCATTCCTCTGAAGGAGAACACGTGGAGCCTGAGAGAGAGGGGAAGGTGTGAGGAAGCCATTGGCAAGAGGGCCTGAGCTAGGGATTAGCCACGGCATTCCAGGGGCCTCAGAGAAAGGACAGTAGTTCTTAATAACTTGGTGCAGGGCTTTGCACTAAGCACTTTCTAGACATCACCCCATCCTCAGGAGGAACCTGCTAACTGGGGGATTCACTCTTTTTACAGATGAAGGAATGGGTGTCCAGAGAGGGTAAGCAATTTCTCCAAGGTCTCTCTAGTGTCAAGTGGAGACTGGCATTCTTCCCTATTCCCCTTGGCTATGTGTCTTCCTTCAGGAACTGCTGGGTTCCAAATGGCACTACTAAGGTGGATCATACCAGATATCATCCCTTTCATGCAGCCTTTCTTCCGGCTAGCCTGACATAGTGCTTGGCAGTTTTGATGTGCAATCCCATCTATCCTTGTGATAACTCTACAAGGGAGAGGCTCCTGTCTGCACGTGGTGAGGACAGCTCCAAGCCAGTGACTTACCCAAGGCCACACAGATACCAGGTGGCTGAGCAGGACTTGCCCAGATCTGGCTGGCTCCAAACTTGCATTGTCTCCCCCTCTGGCTGGGTCTTCTTGCCCTAGAGAATCTACCATTGGTTTTCAGCCCTGCTGAAGATGGCGTCCACTTGCACAGGTGAGCGATGTATAAACACACAGTATATAGTTATTCACACAGAGTCAACAGGAAAAGGAGCCCTCAGCAGGACTCAAGAGCTTCCCAAGCAAGCCCAGGTCAGCCATCGTGCACACCCACTCCCACCTGTGTCAAACAGCCCTGGTTGGTATTGTTATCCTAAGGACAGGGCCTCATTGCCACATTCCCTAAAAGTGGGACTTGAGCCTCTGCCAAGACTAAGGGGCTGCTTGGGCCACCTCATCTGAGCTCTGGGCTCTACTCTGTGGCTGCCAGGGGCAAAGAGCCTGCAATTCTGCATCCCCAGCCCCTCTTTTGGTTGGTTTGTTTCTCCTGTTGACCTGTGTGATTTTCTTGAATCTATTGGCTTTATCCTCAGTCTCTACTTACTAACATTTATATCTCTTCCTCTTCCAGCTGAACAAATTCCCTTCGAATTAACATTGCCTACCCTCTACATAGATAGTCAAGATTGCCTACCAGTGATGGCAAGTGTTGTTTTTTCTTCCAATTAAAATAAGTGCTATAGTCTTGGATGCTTGATAACAGTAAGAATAGTTATCATTTACTACACACTCAATATAATTGTACATGGTAAGAATTTACGTTCTTTCTTCCTATTTTGGCTGCGCCATGTGGCTTGTGGGATTTTAGTTCCTTGATCAGGGATTGAACCTGGGCTTTGACAGGGAGAGCATGAAGTCCTAACCACTGGACTGCCAAGGAATGCCCTATATTACTTCTTAATCCTCCACGGCCCTTAAGAACAGGTACTAGTGTTAACTGATCTTTATAAAGCAGTTATAAAGAGCTCCTCTTTGGAGGTCTCCAAAACTAACAGAGGTTATATAAGCTGTCTGACGTTACAGGTTCTTCTTCGCATTGAGTGGCTAAACCTGTATTTGACCTGACTTGGCCTAATCCCAGAATTAATCTCCATTGTCCCTGAATTTTAGCACAAAAGGTCAGCAGATACTAGTCAGACTGGAAGAGGCCTTAACTTATATAACAAAGGTTTCAGATATTAGATGAGCTTGGAAAATTGATGGACTCTCAGGCTGTGTTCCTTAGACTGCATGTCAGTATCACAGGGCTGTCCCTGGCCTAGGTTCAATTCCTGGCTGGGGAACTAAGATCCCACAAATCATGTAGCATGGCCAAGAAAAAAAAAAGAAAGAAAGAAAGAAAGTACATGAGCAGTTCAACAGTTTATTATAAAATAGGTTTAGTGTTAGATGATTTTCCTCAACTGTAGTCCAATGTAAGTGATCTGCTTATGTTTAAGGCTAGGTTAAGCTATGATGCTTGGTAGGTTATGTGTATTAAATGCATTTTTGACTTAGGATTTTCAACCTAAGATGTGTTTATGGGGATGTAATCCTATCACAAGTTGAGTCTGACCCTCTGAAAGTTGTTGTGAGGTCTGATGAGATGCTGCAGGTCAAGCCCTTGGCACCGTTCCTGGCACAAAGAGAGGGTGGAAATGACTTTCTTTTCAGCCCGGATCTGCCTCTCAATCATCCCAGCCATAGAGCCCACAAGGGGCTGACTTCAGTGGGTATCTGTCACCCCCAAGCTCTGAGCAAACAATGAGTAGAAGGGCCACCCTTGGGCTCTCTCTGCCTATTGAAGGTTCAGAGAGGCTGGTCCAGTCACCCCTGAGCCAGACCTGGCAGTCACCATGAGGGCTGGGCTCAGCAGAGAGGTGGCGGAGGGAGAGAGAGGAGTCTGCGTGGCGGCAGGTGTGTGTCTGGGGAGGGTCCTGTGGCCAAGGCTCAGGGGTTGCTCACCCTCCCATCCTCGATTCTTGTTTCAGTGTCATCAGACACTGTGGTTGGACTGCCCCTTACTGCCTGGTCCTTCCCCAGCCCCACAGGCCACTCTCTAGGACACCTTGTTTGCTGAAGCCCCCCTGTCCCGCGTGGCACCAGCCTGGTCTGCTCAGCTGTTCCTCTCCCCAGGCTGTCCCTACAAGCCATCTCCTTCGACAAAGGGCCAGTGTCGTTGGGAGGGCAGGTGCTACGCAGTCAGGATGGCAGCCAGGTCCACATGGATGCTGGGCGGTCAGATCACAGAGGAGTGACCGAGGCCGGGCTGGCTGGGGCCAACAGGCTCTTCTTTGATTTTGTTGGTTTCGAGCCACTTCCCCAGAAAGAGGTTGGGGAGGGTGCCAGTCAGATGCTTGGCCTGGGGAGATGAGATATATTTGCCAAGTCAGTGGTTAGAGGTTAGATGAAGGCCCCCCAAGAGGGGTGCAGTTTCTCTACCCTCCTCACTACTGGCCCAAGGCCCCAGCGCAACTTGAGACCAGCAGCAGAGAGCTGGAATCCACTCCTTTCAGCAGGAAAGAGACCATGCTTTTACATGACAGCTTGTACCCCCAGCCCCAGTCCCCATTTCCTTCTTGGTCAGCTCCATCAGATGGTTGAACTCCTGCTTGGGTCCACTGCCTACCTCTCTGCTGCCAGGTTGGGCCACCTACTGGTCCCACAGGGCCAGCCTTCAAATATCCACGTGGGCTAGTCAGCCCTGGTGAAGGTACCTCCTTCTGACCACCCCCACCCCCCAACAGGGGGACACTTCTCTGACTACAGGCTGGTCACAAGCAGGATTTAAGCCAACGGTGGGCCAGGGCTGTTGACCATCTCAGGCCTTATCAATAAAGGCCAAGTACCTAAAATGTGAGAGGTGAGAATCACCTTTGCTATTTGTAGCTTGCATTTGTAGGAACAGGACTATCTACAGATATTAGAAGAGGTCACAGAACAAAGACAAATCAATGGGGGTTTCAGAGAGGAATGAATGAAAGCTACAGATTTTAGGATGGTAGGAGGATGGACAGAAACCTGTCAAGGACTTCACGTAGGTTGTATTTTTCCCACCAGATCATAAGCTCCTTGGGGGTCTTGTTCATCTCTGACTCCATCACCATCCCATCCTGTAACTACGTGTCATCACTCGCTCATGGTGATGGCAACAAATATGGGCAAGATCAATGGATGGATAGATGGATGGACAGGGGAGTGAGTGGGTGGGTGGATGGATAGGTGGGGGACAAACTGATAAACAGTGGGCTTCACAGACAGGGTTGGGTGAGTAATAACTGTCTGAATCCTGCCCTGGGAGGAGGCCAGAATGGAAGTTGGATGACCCTTGCCAGCACAAAACCTGGGCTTCTCAGTGATTTCTTAGAAAATGTAAAAAGCACTAAATGTAAGAGAAAAGATGGATAGCTTAGACTTCACTAACATTAGTAACTTCTGTTCAACAAAAGACATCAGTAAGAAAATGCAGTAAAGACTGAAGCCATATCTATATGAGATGATGGACATTCACTGAACTTACTGTGGTCATCATTTACTGATGTAGGTAAGTCACATCATTATGCCGTACACCTTGAACGTACACAGCGCTCTATGTCTCTTCAGTTCAGTTCAGTTCAGTTCATCGTGTCCGACTCTTTGCGACCCCATGAATCGCAGCACGCCAGGCCTCCCTGTCCATCACCATCTCCCGGAGTTCACTCAGACTCACGACCATCGAGTCCGTGATGCCATACACCTCAATAAAACTGGAAGGAAAAAAAAAAAAAACAGAATTCAAAAAGAGGTGAAGAGTGAAGCCATGAACTGGGAGAAGATATTCACAATGCATACATCTGACAAAAGTTCATGTTCCGTAACATTAAGAACTCCTATAAATCAATGCAAAAAGGCAAACAGGCCAATAAACAGTGGTCAAAAGACTTGAATAGGGATTTCACACACAAAAAGCATATCCACATAACCCATAAGCATATGAAAAGCTTATCATAAGTTATTATCATAAGTCATTAAGGGAAAGCAAATGTTTTAACCAGTCCATCATAAAGGAAATCAGTCCTGAATATTCATTGGAAGGACTGATGCTGAAGCTGAAACTCCAATACTTTGGCCACCTGATGCGAAGAACTGGCTCATTTGAAAAGACCCTGATGCTGGGAAAGATTGAGGGCAGGAAGAGAAGGGGACGACAGAGGATGAGATGGTTGGACGGCATCACCGACTCAATGGACAGGAATTTGAGTAAACTTTGGGAGTTGGTGATGGACAGGGAAGCCTGGTGTGCTGCAGTCCACGGGGCTGCAGAGAGTCAGACACGACTGAGTGACTGAACTGAACTGAACTGAGATGTTTTAAAGCCCTAGTGAGATAGCACTATATCGCCATTTGGATGGCTAGAACTAACAGGGAGAGGATGTGGCATAGCTGGAACCTTCATGCATCGTTAGTGGGAATGTAGTAGTAGTAGTAAAGTCGCTCAGTCGTGTCCGACTCTTTGCGACCCCATGGACTGTAGCCCACCAGGCTCCTCCCTCCACGGGATTCTCCAGGCAAGAGTACTGGAGTGGGTTGCCATTTCCTTCTCCAGGGGAATTTTCCCAACCCAGGGATTGAACCCAGGTCTCCTGCATTGTAGGCAGATGCTTTAACCTCTGAGCCATCAGGGAAGCCAGTGGGAATGTATATAGGTATAATCATTTCAGGAAACTGTTTGGCAGTTATCTACTAAAGTTAAAAATATGCTAACCTATGACTCAAGAGAAATTCCACTTCTAGGCATATATTCAAGATAAATGAGAATGTCTATCTGTATAAATACTTTATTTGAACATTCATAAGATCCCCAAACTCGAAACAACACCAATGCCCATTAACAGTGAAATAGATATCCACATTGTGGTACAACCATACAATGGAGTGAAGTGAAGTTGCTCAGTTGTGTCCGACTCTTTGCGACCCCATGGACTGTAGCCCACCAGGCTTCTCTGTCCATGGAATTTTCCAGGCAAGAATACTGGAGTGGGTTGCCATTTCCTTCTCCAGGAGATCTTCCTGACCCAGGGATTGAACCCGGGTCTCCCGCATTGTAGGCAGATGCTTTACCATCTTAGCCACCAGGGAAGCCCCACCCAGCAATAAAGAAGAGCCAGCCACTGATACATACCACTTCATGGGTGAAGCTCACAGACATATTGAGCAAAAAAGACCAAAAAAAGCCAGAGTGTCTACTGGATGATTCCATCTTTAGGAAGTACAAGAGAAGGTAAAACTCATCTAAAGTCAGAGAAATCAGCAGTTACTTTTGGGGTCAGGTGAGAGGGAAGGTGGTACAAGGAGCCTTCTGGAATTCTGGAAATGTTCTATATCTTGACCTGGGTGGTAGCTATGTGTGTACAATTCCTCGCACTCCACACTGATAACATATGCAGTCATTATAATATTATGGTATGCCTCAATAATGGGCCTCCCTGGTAACTCTGATGGTAAAGAACCTGCCTGCAGTGCAGGAGATCCGGCTTCGATCCTCGGGTTGGGAAGATACTCTGGAGAAGGGAACGGCTATCTACTCCAGTATTCTTTCCTGGAGAATTCCATGGACAGAGGAGCCTGGCAGGCTATAGTCCATGGGGTTGGAAAGAGTTGGACATGACTGAGCAACTAACACACTTTCTATATCTCAATAAAAATGTATCCAGGTTTAAAACATGTATCCAAGTTTCCTTTGTTCAGGAATAATTCAGTGCACCAATAATTCAGTGGACATGGGGAAAGGGAGAAACCAAGAGGAAACCCCATCATGGCCCTTCAGAGATGCTCAGTTCTCGGGGCTCAGTGGAAAGCATCTCAGAGGAACTTTTGGCCCAGTGATTGAGTCCTTGCTGAGGCCGGTGACAGGGAGAGAATACGCCTAAGGGGAGTTCCAGGGCGGGGTGTTCGCTGACAGAATGACACATGCCAGGGACTCCCCAGGCCGCCGTGCGCTTCATCTGCTGAGGCCCACAGAGGGAGCTGGCTGAGATTTGATGCTTCCCTGCCCTCCTGGGCCATGTTCTGAGGGGAAGGGTAACCCCTCAGCAGCTTCCCATCCACCCTCTCTGGGAGGGAAGTGTCTGTGTTGGCCACTGGACCAGCAACTGCCCACCCAGCTGAGGTCAGAGTCACGTGGGAGGAGGCGGGAGAAGAGCAGGCCTTGGGCTCCTCCTCTGCCCTCCCAGACCTTGGTTGTCTCCTTGCTTACATGCGGAGGTTGGGCTACCCATCCCAGGTGGCTTTTGCTGGAAGTTCTAATGGTTCCCTGGATGCCCCAAACCACCCATGAGTCGAGGTGGCCCACCCAGCCTGTAGTCTCCTCCCTACAGCATAGCAAGGACATCTGGAAAGCCCCAGGGCACCACTCCGCTGATCTCAGGGCCTAAGTTATCTTGGCTTCTTCTCCCATAAGTCATGGAGCATCACAAGATGGTGACGCAGGTGACAGCTAGAAGCCCAAGGGATGGAGTGGGAACAGGCTGATGACTAAAGCACCAGAGGTGCAGAGAAAGGGACCCACGAGCCACGCTCGCCCCTCCCCACTGCCCGCCTCCTGTCAATCAGGAGTGCCCTCTCCACCTCCTTAGCATCCCTTGTGCCCATTCTGCCACTCCTGCCCCAGCTTAGAGGCTGGAGGATGCCTCTGCCTGTGCTCCAGCCTGAGCCCCTCTGTCAGACTTCCCCAATGCTTCCAGGAGGTGCTTCCCACCCCACCTCCAACTTTATTCCAGTGTAATTTACCTTCAATAAGATACACCGATCTGAAGAGTAGAGTTCGAAGAGTTTTGACAAATGTTTATCTTTATGCAACCAACACCCAGTCAAGGTATAGAATGTTTCCATCATCCTGGGACATTCCCTTGTACTTCCTTTCAGTCAGCCACCCCGCACCCAAAACAATCTGTGTGCTGGTGAGTTTTGCAAGTTCTTGAATTTCACATACAGTGGAATTTCATAGTAATTATACACAACATATTCCTTTACATCTGGCTTCTATTATACAACATAATGCTTTACCCGCATCCATCCTATTCATCTATTTATTTGACTGCATCAGGTCTTAGTTGCAGCATGTGGGGTCTTCACTGTGGTGTGTGGATCCTACATTGCACTGCATGGGGCCTAGTTGCCCTGTGTCTTGGGGGGTCTCAGTTCCTGACCAGGGACTGAACCTGCATCCCTGCATTGGAAGGCAGATTCTTAACCACTGGACCACCAGCGGAGTCCCTACCCTCATCCATCTTTCGGACTAGTTGGAAACGTTTCCATTTTTGAACATAACTCAATTTGCTTATCCATTCTCCTGTTGATGAACAGCTAGGCTGTTTCCAGTTTTTGTCCACACCAAAACTTGTAGAATTCTTCATAATAGCAAAAAAAAAAAAAAAAAAAAAAACCAACAACTGGAACCAGCCTAGCCTACAAGTTGAATTGTTGGGATATACAGAGTGTATATCTTTATGAGAAATTGCTTTTCCAAAGTGGTTTTATCATTACAAGCTCCCACCAGTAATATATGAGTATTCTGGTCAAATCATAACCATTCCAGCATTTGATGTGGTTAGTCTTGTTAATTTTAGCCATCAGAAGATCTTTTTAAAAGCCACATCTTAACAACCCGAATATACATCAACTAATAAATGGATAAAAAAACTGGTAAATCCATACAATGGAACATTACTTGTCAACAACAACAACAACAAAAATCAAGCAGAAATACCTGCTGCAACACAAATGAGCCTTGGAAACACTATGTTAACTGAAAGGGGCCGGTCACAAATGACCACAGATTGTATTCCAGTTATATGAAACGTCCAGAACTGGCAGATCTATGGAGACAGAAGGTGAATTAAAGCTTACCTAGGGCTGAGGGGCTGGGAGGGTGGAGGAATGATAACTAATGGGCATGGGTTATCTTTTGGGGGTAATGAAAATGTTCTAAAATCGATTATGGTGATTCACAACTCTGTGGATTCACTAAAAGCCATTGAATTGCACACTTTAAATGGGTGAATTGTGTGGTCTGAATTGTATCTCCATAAAGCTGTTTACAAAACCCACCACATTTAACTAGCTAGCTACCCCCTGCAGCGCCCCAGTGTCCTCAAGGTAAAGACCCAGATTCTCAGGCCCAGATTCACCCACATCCTCTGGCTCTTCTCCAGGCGCAGTGGAAATTCTGCCATTTCCAGATGCCCCGTCTCCCGTCATGCCACTGAGCCTGTGGACATACTTGTCTTCTTCCTAATCCTTGTTCCACCTCATTCTGACTCATTCTTTATGGTCCAGCTCACCTGATAGCCTTCTCTCACCTTTCTTCTGATTACTCATTTGCTCGTTCATTCATTCACTTATTCATCAAGTAATTATTAGGCTCCCACTGTATACCAGGCTGTAGTCTAGACACTGTGGATACACCAGCAAACAAAACCGACAGCATCCTTCACAGAGACTGTGTGACTGTCTCACGAACAGTATCGACCGAGCCCTTAGTCAATGTGAAGCCTCTGCTGGTTTCTATTTGGACACTAACCCTCTGGACTTTCACAAGCTGATGGTAGGACTGCCACCCCCACGAAACTGAGGACTCTGTGGGGTCAAGACACGGGACTGGCAATCCTGGGCATCAGAGCAAGGCTGCTGCTTCCACGGGCTCCTCCCTCCACATCTTAGAGAGCCCTTGCTTAGCCCTGCTCCCATCTACCTGATCATGACCCTTCTTGAGCAAGGCAGGAGTTGTGATGAGATGAGAAGGTAGGATGCCCACTGCCCAGATGGGTCACTGAGGCCCTGAGAGGAGAATGAGTGAATGTTTGAGGTCGCACAGCTGTGGGACTGATAGGAAGCCGGGTTCTCTCTCTCTCTACTCTGGGCAGGTTCCTTGTGTCCTGGCCAGCTCTGAAGGCTAAGGATGGATGTCCCCCAAACCAGGAGGTGATTCCAGGCCCAGCCAGGACCATTGCCCCCAAGGCTGGTGTGGTGGGCACGGCTCAGGCTGGAGCAGCACGTGGCAGGACTACTGTACCGCAGCCTCCTGAGCCTCCTCTGCCCTCGGCCTGGCTCAGGTGAGTCACACACACAGCTGAGCGTGCAGCTGGCCTCTGGGCATCCTCTCCCTGGGGAGTGCTGTTTACAAGGGCAGCCACAGGAGCGGTGCTGCGAGCACACCTCCTCGCTGACTGGTTAATCCTCAGGTGTCCTTTTCATGATGACATTGCTTCCGCGGCCTTGGAGACATCTGGTTCCTCCTTGCTCTTGTTCATTCAGGTCTGCTCTGGCGGCAGCAGGGCGGAGCTGGGTCTTCAGCAGGCAGTTCAGGGTATCTGAGGCCTCCCTGGAATCCTCATCCTTGGGTCTTTTTAGCTCATTTCTCCTTGCTTGCCGGGGTCAGGGCCCCGAGGGCTGGGGGATCACCTGCCTGGGGTTGTGTCCCTGTTCCTCTTTCTCCTGCTGCACCACGAGGCGGGAGAACTCCCATTACATCCATCACCCAGTGCTTCCTGGGACTCGTCCCTCTTTGGGCACCAAGCTGTGGGACTGGAGGTCTCTTTCCAGCCGCCTCTGGCACCTGGAGGAAGAGGCTCACAGGACATGCTCCTGTTTCTCCACTGCACACCACTGGGGGGCAGCTCAGAGGCCTCAATGAGGGCGAAGCTGCCTCCTCCGCACCCTTGGCCCCTAGCTGCAGCCTCTCACCTTTCCCCTAGTGTGGAGCAGCTGTGAAGGTGCTAAAGGGGGTTGAGTGATCGTTTCAAAGTCTCAGGATGTTGAGAGTAGAGGTCAGGCTCTGTGCCCTTCCTGGCATTAGTGGTGTCCTCATGTACCAGAGCAGCAACCCCGTAGGCCTCTGAAAAGCTGCCCACATACACCCTCTCTCTCTTTCTCCATATCTTCTCTCTCTCTCTTTTCCTTTCTCTTGCGACACCCCATCTTTCCCCAAAAAACCATGACAACACTTGGGCCCTAGTCCTCAGGACATGATGGAGCCCAGCGGTCCTGGGAGGACTGGCCGTGGGAGTGATGCAAGGGGAGGATGGCAAGGGTTTCTCTCCATCCCTCCATGCTTTGAGCTTGGGCTCTTCTAATATAACCACCAATCCAGTGCGTCCTGCATGGCATATGGGAATTTGCTTCACGCTGATGGTTTGGTGGCCTGTGGTTGCATGACAAACTAGCCTGAAACAGCAGCTTCAATCAATGACAAACGCTGACTCGGCTCACGGACCTGGAAGCTGACTGGACCCAGCTGTTGCTGACAGTCCTCCCTTGGGGTGTTCTGGGCCTCCAAAGGATGTGAGAGTGTTGTTAAGAAGAGGAAAAACTGGCTAGGCTGGGGTTATCTTGAAGTCTTCCTCACTCTCACGTCTGGTGCTCAGGCTGAAACACTCAGACAGGCAGGACTGGACACAGCTGGGGCTCCAGGGGCATCCCTCACTTTCTGTGTGGTCCCTCCCGGTGGTCCTTCCAGACTGTGGCTTCAGAGAGATGGACTTCTTCATGGTGGCTCAGGACCCCCAGATCTATAAGAAATACCCATGTTTCTCCATCTTATATAACTTGACTTTTTTCCTGACAGTAACCTCAATGTTCTTGAATGTTTAGAGTGTTCCCACTCTGTCCTGCTATGAACTGCTTAGCAACATGTCTTCTGTTAACTTGGTAATGAAGGGCATCCGGTCCAAATCACTTCACTTTAACTCCTGGGTTTCCTCCTAGATCACAGAACTGATGGGGAGACATCTCCATTTGAAGATAGACATACACACACACCCCTTTGTCATGTCAGGCCTCCCACAGTTTTTCCCCTTCTTAACAACACTCTCACATCCTTTGGAGGGAATCTTTTTCCCTCTACATCTTCTGAGTTTATAAATCAACCTATTCAGGTGCCTGAGCCCTACAGTGTGAACCAGAAGTCCGCAAACTTTTTCTTTAAGGGACAGATAATATATTCTTTATCTTTTGTGGGCCAAGAGGCAAAATTGAGACTATGAGATAGGTACTTATATATGACTTGAATTATGATAAAGCATCAAGGATGCAGAGAAGACATCAGATTAAATAGCTATTTAGTGGGCTTCCCTGGTGGTCCAGTGGTTGGGAATCTGCCTGCCGGTGCAGAGGACATGGCTTTGAGCCCGGGTCAGAGAACAGGGATCCCACATGCCACGATCACTTGCACACTGTGATTACCTGTGTGCCACAGCTACTGAAGCCCGAGTGCCCTAGAGGCCATGCTCGGCAACAAGAGAAACTACTTCAGTGAGAAGTCCTGCATGGCAACTAGAGAGCAGCCCCTACTTGCTGCAGCTAGGGAAAGCCCACACGCAGCAGCAAAGACAGTGCAGCCAAAATTTTAGAGAGAGAGATTTAGGAAGTCAAGCCATCGTTGTTAAGGTCGTGAGAGGGATCGGGAAATTGCAGACTAGGCCAAAGGGCACAAGAGCAACATCCAGAGAACTGAGATGTGCTGCGTTAGGTGGAGTTCTCCAGAAGCAGAGCCTGAGATCGAGATCCACGTGATAGTGATTTATTGAGGGACTGCTATTCAGAACAACCTGTACGACTGGGAGGGGTGAAGCAGGGAGAGGCTAGCATCGGCCTGATCACAGAGCAAGGGCTTTGGAGCATAAACTATACTGTATGATATCTTCCTTAGGGCAGAGGGCCAGAATTTTAGACTCTGTACTAGCCATTGCTTGTGGGCTGCCCCAATGGGGTATAAGTTCCCAGATAAGACAGTTCTTGACACCTCAGGGCCATTCTCTAGAGAAAAGGGGGCTGTGGGCTAAGAGCCCACACTCACGGTAGCTCTGGGCTTTGGCCCTGCAGAGGGATGTGGGCAGAAAACAGCAGTGTCTCCTATAGTCCTTGCACTGCTCAGACCCACCTGCTTCTCACATTAAGCTGACCTTGTCTTCCTATTGAGAGACCAGAGTCATCACTGGTTTGGGCTGTAACCAAAGGATAGCATCAACCCTCACAGGGTGTCATCTCCAATCTGATACCTCCACTGCATCTTGACGAGGCCATTCTACCATATCTCAGGTCCGCAGCCTCTGTGTGGTGTAGAACCTAGCATCATGGAGTCATGGCCACACCATCTTTTCTGTAACTCAGACCTCTAGTCTGCAATGATCTTGTATGAGAACCCACATCAGTGAATTAGACACTGTGAGCCCTTAGATAGGCCTTCCCTGGTGGTTCAGACATTAAAGAATCTGCTTGCAGTGCAGAAGACCTGGGTTCGATCCCTGGATTGGGAAGATTCCCCTAGAGAAGAGAATAGCAACCCACTCCAGCATTCTGCCTGGAGAATCCAATGGACAGAGGAGCCTGGTGGGCTACAGTCCATGGGGTCACAAAGAGTGGGACACGGCTGAGCGATTAAGCACGAGTCCTCAGGTAAGGGTGCTGGCCTCAGGCCCTACAGGACAGAGAGGCAACCCCTTACCTAGAAGGTGTATCAGTTTGAGTCAAGGTGAATCACCCCCGTTTCCCTAATAGAAGGGGTGCTATGTAGTAAATTTGCATCAAGTGGCTTGTTGATCTCCTTGTGGAATGTTATTGTATCAGGGGCTCAGCTTCGGTCTTCGTGGCTGACTGGTTGGACTTTCAGCAGTGGCGGTAGCTAGATCAGCCCTGATGACAGGGAGCCCCTGCTGTTGGGCTCATGTAACTTGATCTCTATCCCCCGGCACTCTGTTCTCCATGACACTGGCTGGAAGCCCATATTATGCAAAACACTAGATAGAGAGCAAGGGATGGGGACAGATTCTGGCTGATCAGCTGGTCAAGTCACCCTGCCTCCTTGGCTGTTTCATGCCTCTTCTGTACTGGACGCTCCCTGGCATCTGATAAAATGTGCTCTGTGGGTCCTCACATTTCCCCAGGCTCATAGGTCTAACCACATGCCTCTTTACCAGTCCTCCCATCTCAGGTAGGCTACTTTTGCTCTTTCCAGTGCATGGTCAGGACGCTTCAGGAGCACTGAAGACCCAGAAGAGGGGATTGTCATGGAATCCAAGACAAGGGAGCTTCAAAGCAGAAGTGGCAATTGTCAAAGGTAGCCGCGAGGTCCAGTCTTCAGACCAGTGAGCTACGCCATTTGCCCCTGCCTGTGAGCACCTGTACATCTTTTGCGTAGTGACCTCTCTCCATGCAGAATAGAGGACCAGGCGCACAGCCTGAACCTCTGCCTATTAGAAGAACGCGCTCTCACTGTAGTCTTTCGGCCTCTTAAGAGGGGCTGCAGGGCAGGCTCTGGGCAGCCCACACGGGATTTGCACCCACATATCTAGTGGCCTCATCTGTGAACCATGCTTAGGAATCTTCCTTGTCTGCCAGCTGGTTATAATACACCCTCCAGGTAGCGATAAGTGTCTGCCGAGGGGGACGCACTGGTGCACCATCCTCATTTCGTGTCTTGAGGGGTCTCACTTCTTCCCTATCAGGGACCTGGCTTTGGTGTAGGAGAATGGCCTAGATGGCCTTTCTGAGGTTCTGCTGCTCTTGCGATGCAGTCCTTGCCTCGTCCCACTCTGTCTGGCCCCCAGCTGCAGAGAATAATTTTGATGCTTCTTGCCAACCGTTTCTGTGGACTCTCACTTTGTTTTGAATGGCTGATGGAGAGATCTGAGACTATTCTTTCCTTTCTTCGATGAATCAGCAATATGACACTTTGCAATAGCCACGCAATTCCCTAGTCTTAATAGTTATTCTTTCCACCTATCCTTCAAATGCGAGAGACATTGCAACAGCTGGCACCAATCCCCCACCCAGTGCCATCCCAGTGTGCCACAGGTGAAGATGATGGGAGTAGCAGATGCACAGCTGCCCCATGCCCACAACTGGCACCAGTGGTGGGACCTCATTCACATCTAGTCAGTGACCACCTCCAGCACCCTATTCCCGAAGGCTGCCTCCCAGGCCCCCTCCTGCACCCACTGTCTTAGTCTGGTTCCCTAGGAGCAGAGCCTGAGACAGGCCTTCAGATTCCCGTGGTTAACTGAGGGAGTGTTCTCAGGAGAAACCTACATAGGAGAGAGTGAGGGCAAAAAGCAGGAGAAAGAGCAGAAGAAATATCTGGCCTCGGGTGAAGTCCAGCCCCGACCGGATCCACAGAAGATGCTAGCCACACCGCAGTAAAAGCTGTCATTTGGTGGCTTTTAGTAATCACCTCTGAGTGTGGAACCCTTGGCAGGGGTGCACGTGTGTGTGTGTTGGGGGGGGGGGTGTGACCTCCCAGGCAAGGAGGTCCCTGTCTGCTGGGGACAACTGTCCTGTGAAGAGAAGTGAGTTGCTGGCAGCCAACACCATCCAGACCCTTAGGGATTGGTGCCAGCCAGAGAAGGGGAGCTTGACAGACCTCCACTGCTCTTAGTGACCATGGGACCTGTGAAGACAATGAAGGCCGCAGAGTCAGGGGACTTCAGGAGTACCAAAGGCCCAGAAGAGGGGATTGTCATGGAATCCAAGGGAAAGGAGTTGCAAGGCAGAAGTGACAACCGTCAAAAACAGCCCTGAGGTCCAGTCTCCAAAAGGGGAGCAGATCTGAGAAAACAAAGGGTCATAGGTGAGCTCGTGAGAGAAGTTTCAGAGAATGTCAGAGATGTTGGCTGCATGCTGTCAAGGATGATGAGCGATCAAGGAAAGACTGAGAAGTCTGCATGAGAAGGAGCAGAGAGGCTCGACAGCCAAGGGTGGGGGTGAGGCTGTTAGACCCAGAGCCTTAAGCTCCGGCCCTGCGGAAGGGAGTGGGGGAGGGTCTGGGAAGGGGCTGAAGTCCTTCCCAGAAGAGATGGAGGTGACAGTTTCAGAGGCTGAGGAGGGACTGGTCCTGACTGGGGAAGGAACACCACATCCTCTGGGCCTGGGCGGAAAAAGATAAGTCTGGGGGAAGATGAACACAGGTTAGTGGGTGGGGGAAAGTTAGTGGGGGTCTATGTGAGAGTGGGGTAGCCTTCTAAGCAAGGTGGGCATAGTGTAGCAGGAGGCTGGAGCTGAAGAAGAGAGAAATTGGTGGGCAGGTAGGAGTTCCTGCCCTGAGGTCTCAGTGAAGCAGGAGATCCTAATTTGTCCTTGAAGCTACATGTGGGGCTGAATAACTTTCCCTACCAGCACTCTATGGCCTTATGTGGAGGGACAGTCATTTAGTAGAGGGTGGGGGCTCTGCAGGGTGGGTTGGGAAGAATGGAAACCCAAGATGACCCATGGGCTGAAGGACATGCTGAAGATGTGTGAGGGGAGAGGAAGCAGAAGGTAGAGAGCAGTATGACAGGAGGCTGAGTTCCAAGCTGCTCTAAGCGAGGCTCTTCCTGGGATTTTCCCATTGGCTTTTCTCACTCTAGGCCCACAGAAGGAAGCAGTCGGTCTCAGGAGGAGTTAGAGGGCTGTCTCTTATACACAT
>SJYR01000965.1:598734-609052 GCA_006410655.1 Kobus ellipsiprymnus
ACCACCCCTAGTGTGACCCGGGGCCTCTCACAGTGAGCGATGGAGCGAGCAGAAGCGCAGGGCATGGACGACACACAGACTAGAAACTGGAGACAGACACACACCAGCGACGCAGATGGACAGACCCTGTCCCTCCAGCCCTCCCCTGCCTCGGGGCCAGAAAGTGTGGCAGACGCGGAGATGGCAAGCCGATGTGGGGGAAGGGGAAGGGCGGGGATGGGTGGGGACCCTCTTGGGCTGCCTCCAGGACCAGCCCAGAGGGACTCTACGGGGACCTGGGCGAGGCGGGTCAGGGCTGGTCTGCAGGACTGTGGCCAAGGGGATGGAGGGTGGGGCCAGCGAGGGGAAGGGGACGTGGGACCCTCGGAGGGGGCTGGCCCGCTGTGGGGTTCCCTGGTCCTGGAGCCAGGGGAGGCGGGTTGGCGGGGCCCACCCTCCGGCCGCCCACCCCTCCTCACAGCTATGCCTCCTCCACCCCGGGTCTCAGGCCCTCAACACCCGCCCCTGCTCTCGGACAGGTCCCAGCGCCAGGCCTAGCCCCAGGCCAAGGCATGTGGTGACCCCAACTTACATCCAGCGAAGGCTCCGGCATGTCAGATGCTCCCTGCGCTCCGGCCTGACCCTCTAAGGCTGAGGAGGGGTTAAAGGTCAGGTCGCTGTGTGGATGGTTGCCGGGAGCGGCCTGTGGCGGTTGCCGGGGAGGCTGGGAAGGAGGAGGAGGAGGAGCCCCACTGTGATGTAATGGAGGCCCTGACTGGCTGCTGGGGTGTGGGACGTGCAAACCTTGTTGTATGGAGGGATGGGGCTGGTCAGAACTGCCAGCGTGTGGCATCTGTGGAGGAGGAGAGAGCAGGAAAAAGAGAGGTGAGGTGACGAGGTACAGCGACGAGACGCCTGGAGAAATGAAAACCAAACCAAACCAGGAAAATAACAAACCCCCAAAACAAAGCCACCCCTCTACAAAGCTGAATGCTTTTTTTTTTCCTGTGCAGAGAAACAAACAAACAAAAATCCTCCCCCCAAAACTGCTCGTCAGGGAGGCTGAGGCCACGTAGGGCCGGGAGGGAGGCGGCCAAGGGCTCTGAGATGAGCGGAGACACTGAGATCTCGGGGTCCAGGCAGGCCCCTGGGAGCTCCTCTGCCTCCCTGGCCCGGACACCAGCACAATGAACAACAGCAAGGGCAGGATGGAGAAGCGAAATGGGCATGTTTCCAGGGGGCGGGGAGGCGGGCAGGAGCGCTGCTGGCGGCGTGCTGCAGGCCCGAGCTGGGCTGGCGGAGAGCGGACATGGACGACAGCATGGGCGGGCGTGCGGCTCGGGGAGGGGCTCTGCGCCCCACATGGGCCCTGGGCCGGGGCTGGCAGCCAGGGCTCCGGCGCGAGCTCTGCCTGCTGCCCCAGGCAGGGTGCAACTGAGCCCATGGAAAAGGAGCAAGCCTGGGGCTTCCGAATTCTGCCTGCTGGCCTCCCACCTGGGCCTCCACGGCATGCTTCTCTCATAGACAACCTAAGGGCCCACACCCCGCCCCTTGTGCACAGGGGCTGTGGGTGGGCAGGGGACACAGGAGTGAGTGAGTGAGAGTTACACTGCCCCTGATGGTCTGTTTGCTGCCTCAAGCAGTCCTGCCTTCAGAGCTCAGATCTCAGAGTGAAAGGTCCAGGTCCTGGACCCATTTCCAGCATTCCCCAAGCGACCCCCACCCCAGCCCCGGCCCTGGCCACGCCCCTCACACTCTGCCAGTGCAGGGAGCGCCCTGACGGGCCAGGCTGCTCACTCGGAATGGGCAGCCAGGCAGCCACTTGTCTCTGTGGTCTTTTGTTACCCTCCTCCCTGCCCCGTCTTCTGGGACACACAGAAACACTGACACTTCCTTCGTGGGTTTGCAAACAGCAGCCACACCGTCCCGATCTCCAGAGAACCCAGTTCCTCTTCCTGTTTCTCCTAAAAGTCGTTTCCCGGGCCTTGCTGTGGGCCAGCCTCTGCCCACAGTTCAGGTGGCCCCCTGCAAGCACCGCCCCTACAGCCTGGAGCCCTGAGAACAGGCAAGGTCCACATGACCTTAAGGATGGTGACCCTGGGGGAACATGTGTGGGATGCAAATGAAGTAAGAAGGACCAGGAGGGGCTGGAGGGACGGCCACCACCACTGTCAGTGTGAGGCCAGCCTGTGACTCCTCCCCACGCCTGCAGTGCTCCACGGTGACTGCTCTGGGAAGCAGGGGGCAGGAGGGGGCTCCACACACCTGGAGCGTAGCCCAGACAGCCCGCCCCCTAGATCTGCTGACAGAGCTGCCCTCCTTGGCCCTGACATCTTGCTGGAATTATCTCAGAGCCTGGAGGGGCGGGTGCTCTCTGGGGCTGCCGATGCACCTGTCAGCATCCCACTTGGCACAGGAGAGCCCTTGGGTGAACGAGCGCCTGCGTGGGGCCCTCCCACTGTGCACTGTGAATCCTTCTGGCCTCGCGCTCAGCCGGGTGAGGCTGCTGTGGTTGGGCAGGTGGGGGGGGCTGGTCGTGATTGCACCCCACTACCTTGTACATCTGTACTTCTGGGTCTAGTCACCGTCTAACATAAGCCCAGAAACGGGCGAGGACGGTGCCTACTGAGAAGCATCCTGGCGGGCTGTGAAGTCAACTCACAGGCTTAGGTCCCTCTGCAAAGACCCCGGGCAGCAGAACTGACAAGGTGGTAGAGAGTCTTGTTGGACAGGGGAAGGAAACACTGCCCCCGCTGCCATGTTCGAGTATTGGGACTTGTGAGGACTCAGAAGGTGCCATGTGAATATGGGGTCAGGGGATGATTTGGGCGACTCCTGGGCATGGAATGCTGAAATCCTGGAGAGTGGGGCCAGGGAAGGGGGCCAGGAGAAAGGCTCCCAGAAATCAGAAGCACCACAGGGCAAAAAGTAACTTACAAAAACACGGCCAAAGGCCTGTGAAAGCAGTTATTTCTGATGTGGCATTCTGGGTTCCTGTGGGCAAGTTACTACAGTGCCCCTTACTCAGAGTCCTTCTGGTTAATAGTCGGTCCTGCTGAGAATGAGTGGCTCTGGTGTACAGGACAATCTCCTGGCCCAGTGGCAGAGCCAATTCCATGTCAAGTGTGGGGAACACAGTGCAATCCAGAAGCCCCTTCCTTTGAGGCCACACCGTGAGAATGGAGAGCTTGGAGAGGTGCCTTCGGGTACAGGCCAAACCCCACCACTGGGCGTTGACGAGACCCCCTGGCCCCTTCTCTCTGGCAGCTATGACCCAGGACCTACTGCCAGGCCCTCCGTGACTGTGCCTTGGCTAAGAGGAGAAACACAAAGAATAATCAAGGCCTCAGTCTTCAGCCCCTGGGCCTCGGCTTTCCCAAAACACCAACTGTGTTTCCTCCATCCAGGCACCACCAGAACTTCTGCTCCTTGAGCACGAGGCCTGCATCTGTCTTGCTTGCAACTGATACAAAGTACAGCCAGGAAGTCAAACTCAGAAAATGCGCACTAGACCAAGTGGGCCATCCAGCGCTGCTTAGATGAGGACCTGGGCGGTGGTCAGACCTCCCACCACGGCAGCTGGGGCCACAGGAAGAGAAGGGACGGCACAGGGCACCTCACCCAAAGGGGCTTTCTCAGTGATAGAGTGTGTGTTAATATGTGACATAGGATGAGAAGTGAATTCTCTTGGGATAAGTAGATGTCCTCACGTTTCTTTTCGCAGAAGGAGGTGATCAGACTCTCAGGGAGTAAAGTGCTTGGGTTTGGGACAAAATTCTAGATGGCTGGATGGAGCTATGATAAGTCAGTGTAAGAGTGTGTGTAAGAGGGGACGGCGTGTGTGTGTCTGTGTGTGTGCGCGCGTGTGTAGGATGTGTGCCACGTGTATGGCAGTGTGTGGGCCTGCGTGCGGGGTGTGTGCAGGCCCCCGCACGTGTGCACATGTATGCAGTATGTATGTGCAGGTAAGAGCCTGAAGGTTCCCCCATCTGAGAACCTGATGTCCGGGGTCAAACAGCCAAATCCAGGGATGCTGTTGAGCCATGACCCAGCCTCGGTTAGGCCCCCCACTCCCTCCTGAGTCCCCAGACTTAACTCTCCGTCCTCCCCTTTGCCTGGGAGGGAACCAGGCAAATATCAGAGGGTCCAGGGGAGCCCTCTGTCCCAAACAGCCCCACACTGGGGCTGGGGGCACCGGGGAGGTGGAGGGTCATGGGCGAGGAACAGGTACTCACAGTCTCCTGCATGGGGTGACTGAGGGGCTTCTCGAGGGTGGCCATGTTGTTGGGCATGTCCGGGGGGTGGGAGAGCTGGGGGGGCCCGTGCATGAAGTCATTCATGGACGTCCCACCAGGGTTCCCGTGGGGGAAGTCAAAGTTGCCATGACCTTGATAGTTGTTTCCTGGGGATGGAACCAGATGGGGAGGGGTGTCATCAGAGGGAAAATGGCCCCCCACCCCCCTGCCCAGGGAATCAGAGTGTGGAAATGAAGAACTCAGGCCTAACCCCCTGCAAGGCTAGGGTCAGCCCTGGCAGCTCAGGCCTCCAGGCTGTATGGTGGGGCCCAGGGTGGCCTTCTCCCATGGTCCTTCGCACCCCCGGGTGTATGCTGGTCTACAGCTACAAGCAGGGCCAGCGCAGGGGCACGGGGTGGGCGGGACTCCTGTTGGCAGAGGGTCCTAGAATGAGGCCCAAGTCTGAACTCTCTGCAGGATCTGCTGAGCTAGTCCCCAGACCTGCTCCCCTGCAGCCACCACATGCCTGCCCTTCATCACTGGGACGACCCAGGCCCAGGGCAGGTGGCCAGAATCTGCCCAGTAAACAAAGGGAGCCGTGTTAGATTTGAGAGTCCACCCTGAGAAGTCAGCCGTCCGGCCCCCAAGCCGCTGCTCCCTTCGCCGTGTGGCGGTGGCGAGAGCTCAGAGGATCGGCACGCTGGAAAGCTGGGCCCCTCAGCACGCTGTGGGACTCTGGCTGGTAGCCTAACTTCTCTGGAAATCTGATCATCCTGGAGCCCCAGGGACCTAAGGGCAGGGATTCTGTGGGGTGCTGCCATCCCCAGACTTCTGGGGGCAGGGACGATGTTCTCTGGGACCTGAGAGCAGTGCAGTGCAGCTGGGTCTGGGTGGCAGAGAGAGTGAGGGACAGGCGGCTGAAGGCTGGTGCTCCAGGCCCCTGGACTCTTGTCTCTCAGAGGGTGGGGGACTTGCAGGGACAGGGCCAATACGCAGACCATCGGAAGGAAACACGGGGTGCTGGGGAAGGGCCAGAACTCCAGGGGCAGGTGGTGGCGGCGTCTCAAGCAAAGGGGCTCGGAAGCCCCTGAGACCGGCAGCTGCTGGCCCGGGAGACCCAGGAGTCAGGAGAGGAGGCTGAGCAGGGTGGGGTGCGAGGGGCAGGAGGCTGGCTCACGGCGCAGCGTCTCACGCATGCCTTCCCAACTGGGTACCAACCCGCAGGGCTGGATGGAACAGAGCAGTGGGACGGAGAAGGAAGGATGGCACTGCACCCCAAGGCCAGCAGTGGGGTGTTGTTTTCTGGGGGGCGAGTTACCTCTGCCTCTTCACACCACAGCTTCCCTGCACCTGCCACCACCACCCCATCACCCTGGGCCCCCACCACGCTTCTCCTCCCTCCTCATCGGCCGTCACCCACCTTGGCTGCCATAGTCGTTGGAGTTGGTGCTCCCAGGCGGAGGAGGCAGTGGATAGGGGGATGGACCAGGGCCCAGGGCGGCGATCATCTCCATGACATTGGGCATGATCATCTGGCTGGGACTCATGGTCTTAAACCTCTTGGAGGGGATGCCATCAGGGTCATCTTTAATGTGTAGGTCCGACTTGATGGGCACTGGCCGCCAGCTGCATGTGGGGTCGATGGTGACCTCTTCAAACTCGGAGCTGGGGGAACAAAGGGGCAGAGCTGGGGTCCTGGGTACCAGGTTGTAGACACAAGAGCCTCCAGCTTGAACAGACATTGTGATGCTCTCATCCAGGCTCGCTCTGCCCTCATTCCCATCACACTCTGCCTACAACAGAGGTATGGGAGACTTTTACATCTTTGGAGACAAGGGGAGACTGAGGCTAGGAAAAGCAAGTAGCTGTGCGGCTGGCCCCAAAGCCTGCACTCATGGCACGGCCGCCACCGCAGGCACTGTCAGCTTCCTGCTCTGACTGAGCATGGTCCTTCCTGGAAAGTTCATCTGCCCCCAGGTAGCCAAGTCCTTAAATTTGCAGAGAGGCGAGGGATGTGGGAAAATGGTCTGCTGGCCCAGTGGGGGATAAATTATCAGGGGCAACCATGTATGCTCACCTCATGCCATCAGGGCCCACATTCTTGCTGCCCCCCAACCCCTTCCCCACTTGGAGAGGCCTACTTACTGTTGGATGGCATTCAGGATGCCCCACATGTACTGATCCACCTCCAGGCCCTCCAGCAGAGCGGTTTTACTGGAAAAGAAGAGAGGCAGGGCTTGGCCTCGGCTCCTGGACCCTAAGGGGTGGAGACACAGCCCGCTCCTCCTCACTGTGTCCAAGAGACTCAGCCCCTGCCGCTGGTTACTACTGGGGCACCAACAGGAGAGGGCAGCCTTGCGACAGCTTGGTACAAGAGGACCATGCGCTGCCCCTGTGATCTGAGCCCCTCTGCTATGCATTTAGGGCAGGTGGGAGGTGGCTGGACCCCATAGAACAGGCCCCGAGCTCCTCCCACAGCCAGGTGAGTGTGCTTGTGCTGAGGCAGGTGTCACTTACTTGCACACAGGACACCTCCAGGTCCCTCTCTCGCAGTTCAGCTGCAGATATGACTCCAAGTCAAAGCACTGCAGAGGCCGAGAGACAAAGACAGATGAGCCCAGGGCCCTCAGAAACCACTTATAGGCAACCTGAACTGCCTCTGGGACCCTCATGAAGATGTCCCACCAGGGAGGGAGACAGGTGATGGAGAGACCCATGGCTGGGGGGCTGGGTGGAGTGATAATCTTGCCTATTTTCTGCTGTGCATACAGCCTATGGAGCACGTCGAGTCCCTACAACGCTGTGCCCAGCCCTCCTCATACCAGCCCTGTGCACCAGATGACCCACGGCCTCCGAGCATCCTTCCAGTTCCCCTGCAGCCGCCCCTCACCAATCCTGCCACTCTCACTGGTTGAGCCCACGCGTGGAGGACACGCTCCATCTGGTTCATCAGCATGTATGAGACAAATTAGGCAACCAGACATCCCCTGCCTCCGTTTTCCCAGGGAAGGAGCTTTTGATGGAGGGGGGCTCCTGACCCACTATGAAGCCCTTGGGGCCTGTTGTGAGACGGTGGGGGCTGAGGGTGTGGCTGGCCTGGCCCCAGGGTAGCCCCCACCCAATGCATCTCACCCACTAGGGCTGCCTGTGTTTAGCTACTCAAACTGTGACCAGGCAGTCAACCCACAGCCACTTCCTGAGCGCGTGCTCAGGGCAAAGCCTCAAGATGAGCCGGGCAGAGATGCCCCTGCTCTCAGGCTCACATCAGCCATGGTGGCCAAAAGGGCAGTATTTCCAGCTGGCCTATGACATCTGCCAGGGCTGGGACTGTCTAAATCCAGTTCTGGAGCCCTCTGGGGCTCCAGAAGAGGTCTCTATAATTCCTTCTGGCTCCTTCTGAGAGAGGAAACAAAAAGAAGTGAGTGGCTACCTCTCCCATTTGTAGACATCCAAAGAGTTCTATAAGTTGGGCAAGGATACTGTTCCTACTTCCCAGAGGAGGTACTGAGGCTTAGAGGGGAAGAATGAATTGCTATGATGGTGCATAACCAATGAAGCCTGAATTCCAAATCCCCAGCACTCTCATTTTGGGGGTGGGGGCTCCATCCTCTTTATTTCTAACCTTGTTACTACTCCATCCTCTGAAATGTTCATGTCTCTTGGTTCATAGGGAAGAAGCAGGTCCCACCAGTGAGGTTTACATCCATCCTAACTGCTCAATAAAACCTCATGAGACTTCCTCAAATCCAGAGAAATTAAGTCCTGACACTTCAACAGATCACTGACGATACCTACACCAGATAGACCTAGCTCTGAGTACACAGAGAAGTTGCTTGAAGGATAAATGATGTCAGGAATGAGTGAGTGAAATCAGCCGCTGATGGCCATGGCATCCTTCCAGGGTTGGAGACAGCCCTGCTGCCCTGCACCTAGCCCATCGCCATCCCAGCCAGATTCCAGGAGGCTCCTCCCAGGACTGCTCACCTGGACATGCTTGCAATCATGGCCTCGAGCAGGCAGCTGGATGCGCCGGAATGTGATGGGGCACTTCAGAGATACCTTGATGGCCGTCTGCTCCACGCCATCCTCCCCATTGAGGGTCGTGTTGCCCGATGAGGCCGCCACACTGCTAAAATTCCGCTTGACTGCAGGGTGGAGGCAGAAGTGGATAAGAAGGGCAAGGCTGTCCTGTACTTCCCCCACTCCCTCAAGTGGCTGATGCACACCCTGATTCTCCATGCCCCCTAACACTGGGAGGTCTCATAAATAGGTGCAGGGCACCTTGGCCTGGGTGAAAGCGAGATCGGCATGCTGGGGGCCCTGGGATGCCCAATACTCTGGAATGACACTCTTCAAGTGAAAAGTGTGAAGTGTCCCTGGAGGTGGCCATGTCATCAGCCCCCCAGCCTCTGCAGTTCATGCCCTGTGTCTTCACTAAGAAGGCAGGACTTTCTGCAAAACCCGCAAGAACAGTCTGGCACCTCACTGATTTTCTGGGTCAGTGGGAGAGCCCCTCAGGCACTTTTGCACTTATTTCTCCAAGTGTGGAAATGGCCTGGCAGGACTCTAGGGCTCAGCATATGAAGAGGCACATTTGCAGGGGGTATAGGAGCATACTTCCCACTTCCTGCATGGTGCCCCCTAGCCCAAGTGTCTGCACCTGGGACTCGGAGCCAAGTCCCTCCCTCTCAAGTTAGGCCTGGGCTGTTGAGGTAAGGAGTCCAGTCTGCAACTGACCTCTGTGCTTCCCCCGCAACGAAGAACCCTCTTCTCCAGTTCCTCCCATCCTTCCAGGTGATCACCTCCAGGGAGCCTGTCCGGACTACCTACACCATGGTATCTTGGTTTAATCTGCCTCATATCCTGTGATAACAGCACTGTGTACTCCTCTGATTGTCCCCACAGCCCCAGAGGAGGGGCACCGGAGGGGACGAGGGAGGGGCTGGGCCAGAGGACCCTCAGGGCCAGTGGTGTCAGGCTCGAGGGACAGGGCCTGCGGAGAGCCTGGGGTCTGGCTCCAGCCGCGAGCCCCCACTCACTTTTCGTGATGCAGTGCTCCGCGGGCAGGAGTCGCTTCTTGAGGAGGCCTTGCAGCACGGAGCGCACAGAGGGCCGGTGGACCAGCTGCAGCACAAAGAGGTGCGACTGCCAAGAGAGAGCGGAGACTCAGACCCTGCCATGCGGCCCCACGCCCACTCACCGTGCCCCAGAGGCTAAACACAGCAAAGGGCCCCACATCCACAGTGATGCCCGGCTAGGAGAGGGTCCCTGGGGACTGGGAGAGCCCTAAAGGACCAGGATGTGTCTTGTGAGCTGGGGACCCAGAGAGGGGTCACTCCCCAGGGACAGTGGGTCTCCACCAAAGCTGAGTCTGATGCTCAAATTGCAACCCCCCTGCCCCCCTGCCCTGGAGGTCACAGGACACAAGGCATCAGGATGGGAGCCAAACACTTCCTACCCTTGAGCCCTACTGTTCCCCATCATGCCTACTCCACCCTTCCTGCCAGAGGATGTTGTCTTGCCTTCACTCCTCCGAGGAAGCCTTCCAGGACTGCCCATTCCAACAAGCCCCCACAAGCTCCTCACTCTGATAGCATCCCTAGTCCTGTGACCCCTATCTCTGGGTGGTCTTGAAGCCCCAACCCTCATGAGGGCTGGATCAGAGCTCTTCTTTCTCCTCCAGGGAGGCCAGCAGGCGGGGGCAGGTAAACTGCAAATTCCCAAGCAAGCCCTGAGTGCCAGACCCTGATCCTGGGGGAGAGGAGCATGGCTCAGATGTGGTCCCGGATCAGTGAGTCACAGGTCCGGAGACCCACACACACAGAGCTCTGAGCTAGCACTGCTGGGTGATCAAGGGAGGGCGTTAACTCCAGACTTGGTGGAGTTGGGTCTGGGGGAAAAAGATGATTAGAATATAAACATTTCTTGCAAATGAGGCATGAATGGAGCCTAGCTTTGAGGGAGACACAGAACTTCTCCAGTGGAAGAAGGTGGGGGGCATGGGGGCAGGTGGTATCTAAGAGCTCCGGGAGGAAGTGGTGCAAGGCTGTAGTGCAAGAAGGGAGAAGCCCAGAGCACGACGGCCTGAGTTTCATCCCACAGTC
>SJYR01000965.1:611875-636124 GCA_006410655.1 Kobus ellipsiprymnus
GGGGGTGGGGGGGGGGGGGGGGGGGGGGGGGGGTGGGGTTCCCTGGAACAGGTGAGTGGGGGTAGTTTGCCACAGGAACCGGCCTGGGAGGCTGGAAGGAAAGAGAGACCACATATAGGTTACTGGTTTAAGAAATAAGGAAGGAGGGGCCATGGCTGTGGACACAGACCCCGCCCAGCCTAGCATCCCAGGGCTGCGGACCTTGCTTCCCCCAAGGGAAGAGACACCCTGCCCTGCCCCCACAGGGAAACCCCTTCCTCCACTCTGGGTGCACTCAGGCCTCTGCCCCCATAGGAAGACGGGTGGGTCTGGGAAGGGCATCACCATCCTTCACTTGGGTCACGACATCAAAAGATTGTAGGGTCCCCAGCCCATTTGGCCAGCGAGGACACAGGCTCAGGGCGATGGAGGACATGCCTAACATAGTCTGGGGAGAAGAAGAAAGCTAGAAACAATTCCAGGTCTCCCGCTGCCCACAGCACGACTGTAGGGCATGTCCTTCGTCCCCATCCCACCACACTGGGGCCCCCAGATGGAGTCAGGCGTGAAGCGTCTCCAGGAGCCCCTTCCCTTAGTCTCTTAGTCCCAACATTGCTTTTTTCCAGGGCTGGCCAGGTCCACACTCATTCCCATCCCACCCATCTGAACTGTGGATTCTCCAAGCATCTCTGTGGCTTGGAGCAGATGGGCCTGCTAATGTCCAGAAAGACTGGGGCAGAAACAGTGAGGCCCCCTCTGACACAGTGCACGTGGGTTATAATTCCCAAGACGGAGACTGGAACATACCCTGTTGACATTCCCTTGGCTGTAGCTGCTGTAGCTGCTTCCAGAGAAGGTGTTATTTTGTCCATTAAACTGCTCTGGCTGGTAAAGCAAGATACACAAAGCCATGAATGGAAGGCAGAAAATCTTCCAGAAACCCTCTCTCCCTCCAGATATGAAAACCTTCCAGAAGGACAGGGGGTGGTGAAGAGGCCCACCCAGTGCTGGGATGCGGGGCAGGGTGGGGGCAGAGCAGGTCACTGACGTGGTCAGTGTTTTGCCTTTCTCTACCTACCCATCGCTACTAATTTAGTGAGTTTATAGAAACAGCAACACCTTATGTGCTGAAGTTGGGGTAAAAATAGTAAGCCCACGTAAGCCAAGTGGTGGGTGGTCATGTAAGTTGGCATGATTCATGAGCAAATAGGTATAAATTATTTCCAGAGTCTTCCTCGCTCCTGAGAATGTACTTTATAGTAATCCCAAAGAAGGAAAGAGTTACGTGCATGAAAATAGTATAGTACTATTTCAAAAGTGAAACCGCAGGAAAAACCCCACATGTCCAACAGAAAGGATAAAATGCCGTATGGTTCTCAGTAGAATGTTAGGCAGCCTTAAAAGTGACAACCACCGGGACTGTAGCAATAAGTAACACGCTGTGTCGAGTGAAAGAAACAGGTTCAAAATTACAAGGTAATAAGAACCATATAACATTGTTGGTGCCCATGTGCATAGAATAATCAAACGTAAATATATTCGAGCGGGTGCTTTTTCTTAAAAAATATATTTCCTTCGTTGTTATTATCTTACATGCACTATAAATAGCAAAAGGAGAAGGAAAACCATCGTCTGAGCCCTGTGAGAACAGGAACCAAGGAGAGCCAGTCTGTCATTTTGGTCATCACGTGCATAGCTCAGAGCATCCGGAAATCTCTGCCTGCCCCCTGGTGACCTCAGGGGATGCCCAGGGCCAGGATGATGCAGGCAAGGGAAGGGAGCTGAGCTGGTGAGGAGGGAAGGGGCCCATGGGGCAGCGGGACTCACCTTATAATACTGCCCCATGTTGACCGTGGGGGGCGGGTACTGCCCAGTGCTCGGCTGGCTGGGCATCCGCTGCCCAGGGTAGTTGGGAGACGTGAGCGGCCGCGGGGGGTTGGGGGTAGGGTACTGGCCTGGCTGGGTGGGGAACTGGCTGTTTGGTCCGTATTGCTGGTTTCCATAGTTAGGCTGTGGTGGCAGAGAAAGGAGCAGGGAAATGTCATCAGTGTCTGGAAGCCAAGCTGCCCACCGATGCTGGGGCTGCCTCCTCTCCTCTCCTCTGCCCCTGATGGCTGCCACCCACAAAACGTCCACCCTTCCTGCAAAGAGGAACAGCTCAACCAGATGATGCCTGGGGCCCCTTCCTGCCCTGACATGCAGGGATGTAACAGCTGGCCTGTCTTCTCAAGGGCCACCTCCCCTGGAAGCTGTCTTTCTGGAAGCCCCATCCCCCCGGGCACTTCCAGAGCCTCTTGTTCACACCATCAGGAGGGCACTTGATTCCGAAGCCTCCTTTGGGTTTCTCCTGGTGCTTGGTTTGTGACAGACAACAGGAGGCACATCTGCAAAGGTGAGCCCCTGAATCTGGGAGGCTCTGTCCCCCTACCCCACACTGAGCAGAACACACTGATGTTGAGTTCTGGGTCATCCACACAGAGGTTGGGAGAACCAGGCCGGTGAAGGGACAAGACAATCCCTCTTGGGGAAGGCAACCGTTCCTGGGAGGGGCAGGATCACTGTCCTGGGAGAGCCACCCCCCACCCTCCAGTTGCCTCCTTATTCGTAAGATCAGGTGACCCTGGGGCACCCCACGCCATTACATCCTGCAGAGCTGGCGCTGCTTCCCTGTCTGTTGAAACTCCTTGTCTATTCGCTGTCTCTCTTGCCCTCTCAGCTCGGAGGTGCAGGAGATGGCTATGTCCCAGTGTCTGGCAGAGAAGAGGCCAGCAATTAATACTTGCTCAATTAATACTTGCTCAATACAGGAAAGAAGGGCAGAGAGTAAGCGGCGGAGGACAGCCAGGCTGCATCAGCAGTAAAGAGCTTGGTGCAGTTCACGTTACTGCCATACGGCAGCTGTTCTGCGTTATGGTGGGATTTCTGTCACATGACTGCAGGACAGGAACTGGAAGCTGAGACTGTCCACCAGCAGAGTCCTGTGCGGGACCCCTGCCCCAGGGTTCCAACAACCTGAGAGGTTCTACGAGCGTGTATGTACTTAGAGATTCCCAAACAGGCTCAAGCTGTCCAGGCTGTGGCCCCCGGTGTCACAACCCAGTGTCAGGTACTGGGTAGCTGGGTAGCATCAGCAGTTTACAGGAGATGACTTAGTAAAGATAACTGAGAGCCTTTGGTGTGCCCTGCTGTGGCAGGCGAGAGGCAGGGAGCCAGCAACGTACAGGAGCAGGGCTGACACCAGGCTGATGCTGGGAATTCTGCTGCCTCTTCTGCAGTCACCTCCTTGGGTGCCAGCAGTCCCGAGGCTGGGCCTACAGATGCACTCCCAGCCCAGCCAGTGGGGACGCTGGGATTCTGAGCACAGAGGCGGCTGAGAAGGCCCTGAACTTGTGTGGGGACTGCGTGGGGGAGAGGCGCACAGGTCAAGGGCCCCTCCCGTCCCCAAGGACAGCCAGGGCCTCGGGACGTGCCGTCCTTCTCCGGCTTCTCCCTGAGCTGGTGCCAACCTGGAGGAGGTCTGGGCTTGACCTTATTTGACCCTGACCTCTCCTGTCTTGGACCCAGGGCACCTCCATCAGTGGCCAAGTCATCTTCTAGCCCAAGGGAGCGGTGGATGCCGAGGGGAAGCACACAGACCTTCGATGAACCGAGGTCTTTGGGCTCTAACCGCACAGTAAGCCCAAGCAGAAGGCACAGTTCTGGGAGGGGGAGGAGCCGACCTGAGGAGGTGTGCCTTCCAGTCACTTCTCCGAGGTCCAGGGCCTTCAGATCGCCACAGGGCTTTGTCTCCTCTCTCTCTCGGGTGAGACGCCCTCACGTGGGTGTGAGGAATGTGGACCCAAGGAGATCTTAGTTCCTTAGCCTAAGTCATCCAGCTACCGTCTGCGCTAAGACAGGAGAGAGTCCTAAGGGCGGCCACTGCTTGCTAACTGCCTGCTCATGCCAGCCCCAGGGCCAGGAGCTCCAGGTACCTCCCCTCATTCAAGACTTCCAGGCAGCCCCATGACGTGGGCTGGATGGTCATGAAAGAAATAAACGGAGATTCCAGGAGAAGACATGACTTGCTCAAGGTCTTCTCAATGGGACATGCCAGCGCTGACCTTAAACTCAGAAGCACCTGACTCCTAAGACCCTGCCTTTTGGTTCAGGCTTCCTAGGGTCAATCCACGCCCTTTTCAAGGTACTGCCCACAGCACCCATGTCTTCAAGTCCCAGGTCCTCCCCGCTACCCATCCTGCCCGCCGTCTGCCTGCTACCACACTCACCTCTCCAGGGTATGGCCTCTTTATGCTCTGAATGGGAAGGGACTGGGGCCGGGGGCCCGGGTACGTCTGCTGGGGCATCCGCTGCCCGTGTGTGCCAAAGGGGCTGATGCCGGGCGGCCGGGGTTGGTTCATGCCCATGGGAGGGCCGCTCATCCCCGAGGGTGTCATGCCAGCCGCCATGTTTGCGGGGTTCATGCTGCCCCCCATGGAGGCAGGCCCCCGAGGCCCGGGCTGGTTCATGAATTGGCTGTTATACGCCTGGGTGGGACCCATCTGGAAAGAGGAACAGACCTTCAACGGGAGAAGAAGAAAAAAAAAAAGAATAAAATGCCACATGCATTGAAAGTGCAGGGAAGGAAGGGTGGGGGAAGTGGGGGGTTCAGGACTGGGAGTTGGGGCACTTTCCTGTGTGGCTGCAGCTGGTGACCAGGCTCCAAAGGACCACCGGCCGCCTGGGCTCGCGGCTGCCCTCTGCAGGCCGCACAGGAAAGATGCAGCCGGAGGGGTGTTAAAGGGTGGGGCGCAGTCACTCCAATGCACAGGCGGCATTTCCAGGGAGGCAGGCAGGGAACGGGAAAGGCGGTGCGCAGGTGGGGAGGGGCATGGGAGAATGGAGGTGGATGAGGATGGAGGCAAGAGCCCCTTTCCTGGAAGCCCTGGCCCCGCCCTTGTTTCTCAGCCAATAGATACACACCCTCTAGCCATCAAGTCTGAGGTGGACTCAGCTCTGCCTATCTCTGCCCACCTGCCCTGTTGTTCCCAAACTTAAATCCCCAACCTCCACACCCATCCTGCATTTCTGTGAGGGCTCCCCCTCTCCTCACATCCCATCCCATCCTTCTGACGGTCAGAGCTGGGACCTGGGCAAAATCCACAGATGAGACAACCAGCGGAGCCCCGGTCTTCAGAGGACCCCAGGGGACAGACTGGCGTCGAGGCTGCTTTAGACGCAGCCTGCTCTTCGGTTAAGTGGGGGCCAGATTGCAATATGGAACATCCTTCCCCATATAGAGACACACAGGTAACACGCAAAACCAACACAAGCTCCCAAACACCCCCACCACACTCACTCACACTGACACAGCCACACCTCAACATGTAACCCCCTCCCTGTGCTTCTAGGAAAGCCTAAATGCACCCTGACACCATCCGCTCCTCCCGGCACACAGACGCGGACAGCCCGACTCCGATCCCCGGGGCTGTCTGCTGGGTGGACCAGGACTAGTGTGGCCCTTACCGGTCCATACTGGTTTATATCCTTATTCTGTGTTTCTTGCAAGGCTGCCACGGTGGCCGTAGCTGTGGCTGTGGCCGTGGCGGCTGCTGCTGCCACTGCAGCTGCTGCAGCCGCAGCTGCTGGCTGAGTGAAGTCAGCGGGCGGCCTGGTGTGTGGAGGGACGCCCATGCCTGCAGGGGCATTCGGACCCCCAGGGTAACTGTGAGGGAGGAAAGAAGGGTGAGTTAGATGCCGCCTGAGCCTAAAGATGAACCCACGACCAGCCTTGGGTGGGGAGAGAGAGGTCGGGCCGTTCCAGGCCCTCCTGGCCACAGCTCATGGAGCAGGGAGGTTTGGACTCACAGCCCAGCGGGGACAGGGGCCACCTGTGGGTTGTCAGTCCCTCAGCCACTTGGCAGCCACCAAGTTGCTCTGTGCCTGGAGCCCCATCTAGGTCCCAGTGGGTGCTTGCTCCTACACCCTAGGTCATGGCACTCTTGGCCACCGCAGTGAGCCCCTTTCCTGGAGGACACCGAGTCTCAGAGAACCCGGGCCACTGGCCCATGGCCCCCAGCAGGGATGGCAGGATTTGGATGCAGCTATGTTTCACCAGGAGGCCCCACTGCGCCTGGCGGGGCTGCACTCAGCCCTGGGGACCTGGGAGGGGTGAGGCCACAGGGCAGTCCTGGACAGGGCAGGATGGACAGCGAGGGGAGGAATGGGGCACCTCTGCCCCACCCCACGTCCCCGGAGTGCCGTCCTGGGGTTCCTTGCTGTCTCCCTCCCTTACTCCTGAACTGCGGGACTCCAGTCCCTGCACACTCCCGTCTCCATGAGCAGCACGGCAGAGCGGAGCCTCCTGCACCCCCGCTCTCTTGGCGTCTCCCAGCTTGTAAAGGTGCGACGCAGAGCAGCGTCATTCGGAGGAATGAGAAGGTTGTCCTTCAACCCGACGGGCTGACGGCCCTCAGAATGCCACCCAGCTGCGCCGCATGTGACCTGCAGGCCGGCCCTGCCCACCTGGCCCCGAAGCCCCCGCTGCCGGGGTAGTTGGGCCGGCCATACACGCTCTGCTGGATGTAGGGCTGAGCGGGGCCGGCCTTGGCTGAGAACTGCTGCTGCTGCCCAGCAAACTGTGGGGAGTTGAGGCCGGGGTTGCTGGTGGTCATGCCCGACGCCATGGGGTTGCCGCCTGGATTCATGGGGTTGTTGGCATTGGCCATAGGGTTCCCAAGGACCTGTGGGCAGAAAGAGCGGCTGTCACCCACGCGGGTACCCCAAGTGGTGTAGGGAGGGAAAAGGAGAAATGGCAGGGGGTGGGGGTGGAGGAAGCATCAAAACACAGGGAAGACAACAGAGAAAGAGGAGGAGGAGGAAAAGGGCAGGGGGCTTCTCAGTTTGCTCTGGGCATGAACTGCTGGCACAGTACACAGTATTAGAAGCGGGCAACCCAGCCCGGAAGCGGGCTTTGTAGATGAGAACGTCAGCCCAGGGTGGAACGAGGTGAAGGCTGGTCCTGCATGTGGCTGCCGGTGGGAAAGGCCTGGACGTCTCAGTCTTCCCGTCCTACAAAGCAGCCTGGATGCCCAAGGATCATGCCACATGGAGGCTCTGTGCGGCTGCTCTGTGAGGGCCAAGGGAAGCCCAACCCTCTAGCTCGGGAGGGTGGCAGGGCCCTGTGGCCCTCCGTGGAGCCCGAGGGGCTCCCTGTGGCCCAAGACTGCAGATAAAGTGCGCTGGTTCTCTCCAGGGTGGCAAGTGGCCCTGAGCCATTCACGTGGCCAGGCGGCAGGAAGGAAGGCATGGAGGAAAGAGGAAGGAACAAGAGCGGGAGGCACGGCAGCCGAGGGATGTGGGGTGGAGTCTGTCACAAGTTTTAGGCTCAATCTTTCACTGAAATCTAACCCAGGCCATCCAGGGTCAAAGACTCCAGGTGTTGGGACCCTAAGCTCAATAACCTCCAGGAAGTTCTCCGGTTAATCCAACCTAAGTAAACGTGAGCCAGGAAAGAACGCTTTGCTCTCTGTCAGGTAAAAGCCCACTGCCCCAGCAAGGCCTTAGAGCTGGGGCAGTGCACAGGGCCAGGTGCCCTCCTCCTGGGGCAGGTGTGGGCCCATCCTGGCTAGAGGCGTGTCCACAGCTGGGGGTGCCCTGACAGCTGGTCCTTCCAGCAGGGGAAGAGCCTGGGAGAGCCAGCAGGGCTACCATGGCAAGGTGACCATGGTGGACGGTCCCATCCGGCAGGGGCTGTGGCTGGGGGGGACGACAGGTTCTTACCTGGCTCTGGGATGTGTTGGTCACTCCCCAAACCGTGGTGACCACGGAGAGGGAGCCGGGAGGCTGGTTGGTGTTCTGCTGCCAAGGGACAGAGTCATAGGGGAATGACCCATCACTGCAGAGAGAGACAGAGGAGGGTCCTCAGGGGTGTTGCAGACATAGGCTCAGAGGGAGGCATGCCCCGTCACCCCACCATGCTCTGTGGCTCCTGGCCATTCTCCACTCCGGATGCCCTGAGCCTGGCACGGTGTCCTGTCGTGTGACAGTGACCAGCTCTCCCGTCATCACTGCGGAGGTGCCACCCCAGGGCTGTCTGCCTCCTGGAGACCAAGTCCACGGGTCACGCTATGGAAGATGGGACCTGCAGCTCAGTTTAAGGTCTGCCTTCGACCACAAGCTGCTCTAAGAAGTTCTCCAGAGAGAGCCCTGGTTCCTTGGCTCCGACTTCCCCCAGAACCACCCACCCCTTCTCAGAAAGGCCTTCCCTGGTGGCTCAGATGATAAAGAATCTGCCTGCCACGCAGGAGACCCAGGTTTGATCCCTGGGTCGGGAAGATTCTCTAGGGGAGGAAATGGGAACCCACTCCAGTAGTTTTGCCTGGGAAATCCCATGGACAGAGGAGCCTGGCGGGCTACAGTCCATGGGGTCGCAGAGTCGGACACAACTGAGCAACTAACTTGCACTTCTCAGAAAAGGTCAGCAGGGCCCCCGTCTGAGTCTTGGCTCTTCCCTCCTCCTAAGCCCTCATGGTGAGCTGGCCGCCCTGCTCAGCTGACTTGGCCTTTGGAAGGAGGGTCCATAAGTCACTTTTTCTTCCCAGATGACAGGCACCGGCCTCCCTGCTGTACTTCCTCCCTTGCTCCCACTCAAACTCTTGTGCACATCCCACCAAACTAATCCCCCTCAGACTCCTGAGACACAATCAAAGACCTTCAGCGGCTTCCAGTGTTCACAAAGTCCCAACTCACACTGCAGAACAGCTTACCCACTGACTAATCCCACCCTACCCTGCTTACCCCCTTGGCTCTCACTTCTCCAGGAGCCGACCCCCACCCCAGCCATTCCCCCACCTCCCCAGTCTCCTCTCTAGCCCCTGCAGTACCCACCTTGTTCGATGACATCTCCCCAGGAGCCCCCAGTCATCAGAAGCAAGACGCCATGCCCGGCCCTTCACATCAGAAGTGTTCAATAATAGCTTTCTACTAGTTACCATCGCACAGATGGAAAGTGAGGTCCAGCAGACCCCAGGGAGGGGAGCCGGGGCACAAGCTTGAGAAGGAGCTGGCGAGGTAACAGCATAGAGGACCCGCCAGGGTCCCAGTCCCCGGGAGTGCTGGGCTGGGGCAGCCTGTCCCTGCAGCCCGTCCTACGCCAACTTTTCTAGCACCTCTTACAGGGAGAAAATCCCAGAAGCGGCCCCAGAAAGAGAAGAAGCACCGAGCACCCACGTCTGGGCTACCACCTCTGCCCACGGCATTCCGACCGGGCTGAGGTTGGCAAGGCAGCAGGGGCAGGAGGAGGAAGAGGGCTCTGGAGGAGCGCGGCTTGCTAGGAAAGCACCTTACGCCTCTGACTTGCACCCTCATTACAGGAAGTCAGCAGAAGACCAACACGCTCACTCACGCCTGGAGACACCTGAACCCCAGCAGAGCAGCCAGCTTAGGCCCTGGAAGTCAGACTTCCACGAAAAGGCACAGGCCTGCAGGACAGAGGGGCAGGGGGCCCTGGGTTTGAGGGAGTGGGGGTCTGAGCCTCATGTACTGCTCCTTGCCGGACAGGGCCCTCGGTCACGTTGGTCAAGTCAGGTCAGACTGAAGGGAGGACGGTGTCACTGACGGTCCATGCTTGCTCCTCCCTTGCCTGGACACCCTCTCTGCCTGGACAGCCCCTGGCTTCTTTCCTGTCTCTGTTCAGAAGTCACCCCACTGGAGCTGCTGCCCTGACCTCCTGGGGAACAGCAACTCCCCCCCTGTTCCCTTTTCCTCTCACTCTCGCCTGTTGTTTTTTTGGTACCTTGGGTACAAGTCCTTCCCCTCCCTGGCTCGGGGCCCCAGTGCCAGTTTCCGAGCCTATCTGTACTCAGTCTCCTCATCTGTGAAATGGGCATAAGAACAACACCTACCCCTGTGGCTGCTGCTGCTGCTAAGTCGCTTCAGTCGTGTCTGACTCTGTGCGACCCCATAGACGGCAGCCCACCAGGCTCCCCCGTTCCTGGGATTCTCCAGGCAAGAACACTGGAGTGGGTTGCCATTTCCTTCTCCAATGCATGAAAGTGAAAAGTGAAAGTGAAGTCACTCAGTCATGTCCGACTCTTAGCGACCCCATGGACTACAGCCTACCAGGCTCCTCCACCATGGGATTTTCCAGGCAAAGTACTGGAGTGGGTGCCATTGCCTTCTCCGGTCCCTACTCCCTTTCTATTCAGTCTTCGAACTGCAGGTCATGACACATGAAGTGTGTTGTGACATTGAACAACATGAGGGGGAAAACGGAGGGGATAAAATAGAAAGCTATCAACTGTGAGCACAGAGTCAGGAGGAACATCATCCTCTGAGCTGACTTCCTGATGTCACACATGAGCACACATGCACCCTGGGTCATGGGGTAGATCTGCGCATCGCTGAGAGTCCAAGGTCTGCATGGTAAGTTGCTTCAGTCCCATCTGACTCTTTGCGACCCTATGGGCCATAGCCCTCCAGGCTCCTCTGTCCATGGGATTCTCCAGACAACATTACTAGAGGGGGCTGCCATGTCCTCCTCCAGGGAATCTTTCTGACCCAGGGATCGAACTCAGCGTCTCATGTCTCCTGCATTAGTGGGTGGGTTCTTTACCACTAGCACCACTTGGGAAGCCCGCTGATCTCAGGCAGGTGAGATCACACAGGCCTCCGTGGCCTAAGTCTGATGATGTGGCTCTAAGAGGAGACTGCAAACAAAAAGTCTTTCTTAACTGGAAAGTGACACGGAGCGACTTCAGCATTGCTCATGATTTCTGGGAGGAAAACAGTGGGCCTGGAACTGGATGGGGAGGAGCCCTCCTCAGGGAACCAGTCCGTCTGCCTGCCTTCTCCCTCTGCAGCCCAGATGTGATGTGGGTCAGCAGAAAGGAAGTGAGGCCCAGATGCACAGGCCAAAAAGTGACCGACAGCTCACACTCTCTACACCTGGGGGTGCTGCTGGGGGGCCTGGGAGCCCAGATAGCCTGGGCAGGATGGAGAAGCACAGGAAAACAAACAGAGCCTGCTCCTCGGCACAGCTGGGCTGGAAGCAGCCCTGCCCTCCCAGGAGGTCGCTGGGGACCCTAGGGTAGCACCCAGTCCCAGGGTTGCCATTCCAGCCTCACAGGAAGGCCGCGCAGGCTACAGTTTTAAACAACAAAGAGGAGACCCCTGGACACCCTCCCTCCTGTGGAGCCCTTGCCCTACACGTGCCTGGACGAAACCAGGGACTAGACTAAAGTGAGCAGAGCCCAGGCCGAAGTCCGTCCTCTCTCCCCAGAATTCCTGCCCCACAAACTCCCACCAGCCCTCCAGGCCGAGTCTGCTTGTGGCTGAGGTTCTTACCCGGCAGACTCAGGAAGCAGGGCCCCTGGGAGCTCCCCGCGAGCCACCAGCTGCTGCCTCACCAGCTCAGGCGGGGAGGCCCCGGCTCACCGGGATACAGGCCTGTGAACAAGCTCCCAACTGCCCGGTCGCTTGTGGGTGGCCTTGTGGGCGGAAACCGGCTCCTTCCTGTTTTGTCCCCTCCACCCCAGGCTTAGTGAGAAGCAAACTTAACCCGGGTTCCCAAACTGGGCATCCCGCTGTCTGGCTGGAAGGTTCACCCCAGAGCCAGATGCAGACTTGGTATGTGTGTGGGGGCCGTGTATGTGTGTCGCACAGAGGGGCCCCGCTGGCCTGTGTGTGCGTGAGGGAGGAGACGGGCACCCGCGTGCAGGGGTGGTCTCGGGGACTTGCTCGCCCCCACTCGCACCTGCTGCAGAAGCAGAAGTGGCAGGCGCACCGACACGGCTGTGACTCATCTCCTGGGGAGACGGCGCCCGCTGGCGCGGGGGAGCTGCTCGCCCCCACAGGCCCATGGTGGCAGTCAGCCCTGCCGACGCCTCTGCCCAGACTCAGACACTGCTGTCGGGGGAGGGGAGGAGGCCCGCTTGGCTCCCGGGGCCCCAGCATCAAGGGCAAGCCAGGCTCCTGGGTCCAACCAGGGTGGGAGGGGCTCAGGGTAATGAAGAGGAGGTCAAGGGGTCTGGGGGTACCCTCAGGCTGAGTCCCTCCTCCGCCAGCACTATTTCACCAGCATACATGCTCAGCCCGAGTCAGAGGTCCCTGGCATTTCAGGGCCGCCCACAGGAACCACTGCGCTCCTCCTGTCCATAGCTGACCTCAGTTCAGAGGGAGGCCCCCCGGGATCTGAGAACCCACTCTGAGTAGTCCTGCCCAGCTCTGCACACCTCCAATCCGGCATGGCCCAGTCTCAGGCCACAAGCCACAGTCCTGTCCAGCCAAACCTGCCCCACCTGCAGAGGCACCAACGCCAGAGCCTCTAGCAACCTCAGCAGCGTTCTACCTGGCGAGCAACTCCCCGCCCAGGGCAGCCACGCCCCCACCCCTGGGCCTCCAGATGTAGGCCTGGGATGCTCCATCCTTACCTTGAAACATGTCACTCATCTTTGGTCTCCTCCTCCAAAGGCCGCCTCTAGCAGGAAGCCCTCACCGCATCCACTGACCTGAGCTCCACTTGCTCCTCATATGCCTGGGGCCCGAGTACCTCCCTGCCCTTTTCCTTCTGCCCCAGGAGCCCTGAGTTCTCCAGCTCTCTGTGCCTGGCATGATGTCTTCACACACCTGCAGGGCTCAGGAAGCCTCTACTAACCAAAGTGCCGAAGAGAAACACCACCCCCCTGTGCCAGCCCCCAGAGCGATGTCTGAGGATGAATGGATGCATTCACTCATGCAGCCTGACTGCTGACCACCTACAGTGCGCTTGTGACTCCATGGGCACTGCCACTCAGGAAGGGAGAGGCCCTACCCTCCAGGGAGGGGGACAGAGGAAAGCTCATGAAGTGGCTACACTCTCACGATGCCTCGTTGTGCACTGAGGCCACCCCTCACCACGCCCAGGGAGAAGAATAGCCCCTCTCTCAGAGGCAGTCATGAGGATTCAGTGAGCTCACAGGGGTAAGGAAAGGCCCAGCACACCTCCCGCAGCCTGAAACTACTGGCTGCTAGTATCATTATCATGATTCACTGAGAGGCTTTTACATGCAAGGAACTGTGTGAAGGGACTTTCACCCCAGAACTCATGTGATCCCTTGAAGTGGGCTCAACAGATGCCTCTCATAGGATCTGAGGCTCCCAGTCTCACAGGGCTAATTGAGGGCAAGGCTGACAATGGGTCTGGCCAATGCTAAAGGAAATCAACCCTGAATATTTATTGGAAAGACTGATGCTGAAGCTTCAATACTTTGGCTACCTGATGCAAAGAACTGATTCATTGGAAAAGACCCTGATGCTGGGAAAGATTGAAGGCAGGAGGAGAAGGGGACGACAGAGGATGAGATGGTTGGATGGCATCACTGACTCAATGGATGTGAGATGGAGCAAACTCTGGGAGATAGTGAAGGACAGGGAAGCCTGGGGTACTACAGTCCATCGGGTGGCAAAGAGTAGGATCCAACTTAACAACTGAACAAGAACAGGGAGCTCAGAGTCCGCTAAGGTGGCACTTCCCTTACAAAGATGCAATGATGCAAGCAAGTGCATATTACAAAGGCGAGGATCCAGAAGTCCATGAGAACTCCAAGAAGGGGCAGACCTTCCCAAAAATTCTTGGGGAAGTTGTCTTTCAGAAGCCACCCAGTGAGGGCATACAGGGGACATAAAGTTATGCTTCAAAGACCGGCTGCAGACGAAACCCAAACAGTGTCCCAGGAGAAAACACTTTAATACATCACATCACTAGCTTTGGCCTGGACTGAGTGTATTGGCAGATATTCAAGGGCTCTGACTAAACTTTTTTTAGCTAATGTTCAAATGGCAGAGGGAGGCTTCTCAGCCCAGTGGTTAACTATCTAGGCTCTGAGTTTAAGATTCTTTGAGGTCAAACCTTGACTATGGTTGGCCACTGATGACTCCTACGACCTGAGAAATGTTACTTAAGTCAGCCTCAACGTTCTCATCTGTAAAGTGGGACTAATACTCTCTTAGGATGAAACATACAAATGCAGGTAAAGTTTAGCCCAGTGCCTCGCAGTCAGGCGCTGCTCAGCTGTACCTATGCCTTTCTCTTCATTTCTCCAGCTCAAATGGGATGAAAGTACTCATATTTATTTGATGATACAATGATGGCACTTAGAAGTTTTGCAAATAGGCTATCAATGGGGGCGGGGGCGGGGTGTTATTATCATTCCTGCCTGTTGAACTTGTGTTCCAAGCCTCCGAGGCTTTCCTCAGTGGGCCTCCACCTTGTTTCTCAATCTAGCAAACTCCTATCTATACTTCGAAGCCCAGCCTGGATGTTCCCTTCTGTGACTCTCCAATGCAGAACACCAATGGCATTTTCCTCTATTCCTTCAGCACTTTTTTTTTTTTTTCATGTCTCTTACAAAGAGCTCTTCATACTGCAGTTACAGCAAACAGTGTATCTGTCTGTTTGCCAGCCCCATGGGCACTGACCGATGTCTGCTAAATTTCAGAAAGAGGGAACCATGACTGTCAGTCCTCGGGCACCTCCTGTGAAAGCATCTACACAGACACTCAAGGAGGGAAGAAGAAGGGAGGGCTGAGTTACTTCTTCCCTTGCACTTCTAACAGCCACTTTATTTGGGGGAAATAACAAATTTCTATTAAGGGTATTGTCAGACCCTAATTAATTTCCCTGATCTGGCTATATTGGTCCCATCTCTGAGCAAGGCTATAGCGTTACCACTAATGAAACACCAAGCCAGTGAGGAGCTGAAGCTCCCACCCTCTTTAATTTAGGGGGACCATTAACAGCGCTCTCCATCATCACAATTACTGGGGACCGCTTCCTTCCCTCCCTACGGTGAAACTCGGAGAGGAACTTGTGCAGCTAACTGCATATTAGAGGGTTTTAAATTTTTTCCAGAGGAAGGAGGAAAGGAAAAGATCCTTGCATCTTGGCAATCTGGAACTGATGGAGCAGGATTTATAGATCCTCCAACCTCCCTTTCATTGCTTCTTTTTTCCTGGGGGTAAGAGGGGGATCTATAACAAACAGCTTTCGGCGTGGCTGTGCAAAAAAAGAGCTAAAAATGAAAGCTGTGAAGGCGGTGTGATGGTACCAAGGAAAGACAAGCACCAGGGGTCAGCTTTACTAGAGTCCTTCTTTGTTAGCTGGCCGTGAATGAGGACATTTGAGTCTGGTGGCACCCGGCTGAGGGTTCAGGGAATAATGACTAGTCCGTGGAGCGACCTGTGCCCAGGCATGGTGACAAGTGTGCTGTTAAGTCCTGTGCTACGGCTGTTCCATTTTTACATATGAAGAAACTGAGGCAGAGAGAGAGGTTACAGAACAGCCCAAAGTGGCCCACCTAGGAGGCAGCAGGGCTGAAACTAGATGCCCGGCAGCTTGGCTCCAGGGCGTGATGCCACGTGCTGCACAGAGAGCAGCCCTGGGCCTGCCCAGGGCCCAGGGGGAGCCCCAGGGCTCCTCCCAGGAAACTCCCCTCCGGGAGGTTCAACGCCTCACCTGGAAGAGGAAGAGTGGCACTCCTTGGTCTTGGAGGCTTCCCCAGCTCTGGTGGACTTTGATTGTAATCAAATTAAGAGTGTAAACAAGATTTATTGGGCTTTCAATTACCTTCGTGGCACTGATTTGCATAAGGACAATGTGTTAATCACAATGGCTTTTTGAGTCACTCATTACAAATCTGGGAAAAGGCAGAAATCTTTGTAGGCATCAAGTCTGGGTCACCGCAGGGACTATTAAGGGATCCTTCTGCCTGGCCCCAGGCCTGAGGCCCCAGCTGCCCTGGACTGACCTTTCCTGGGTCCCTTCTACGTAGCACTCTGTGGGCATCTGGAAAGTGGAAGGACGGCCCGATGACAGCTCAGTGGTCAGGACCAGACAGGGACGAACACACAGTGCTCCACAAACCCCTGAGCTCCAGCCAGACATGTGGGTACCCAGGGTTCCTCCCAACTGCCGACATGCTCAGAAGCTGGTTCCAGAGGTCGGAGGCACAGGCTCCGACTCACAGAGCGATGCTGCGGTGCTGACCCCCACGGCCTGTAATGGACGTGACCGTGATGCCTGAACTACAGAAACACAAGAGTCACAGCCTCCCCACCCAACGGCCCAGGACTTCGAGCGTCTTGGCTCCCTCACCCTTTCCTGTGTGCTTGTCCTCAGAGAATTCAGACAAGGAGCCCTGCATCTTGGAACAGCCACAATCCTCCAAGTACCGAATCATGAACGCGCAGGGTCCCTAAGCTCACCCCCACCCAAAGTTTCCTTAATGAAAGGCAGAGAGGAGCTTCCTCCCGCTAAGTCACCAGCCACAGCTGCGGAGGAGGACGGGCACAGAGTTTCCTACTGTGACAGCACCTGACTTTCTCTTCCACTTCCTTTACTTCTCGTTTGGGAAATTACAGGAGGGACTCAGAAGGTGAGGCACCCCAGTGGAGTTTCTCTAAAAATGAGAGACTCACCACCTGGAGGAAACTCATGAAGTTATAGGCAGAGAGCAGCCACTCTCCAATCACAGGCCACAGCGTGCCCTCGGAACAGCTCTGGCCTGAAGGGACGTGGGTTGGACCTTGTTCAACAGATGACACTTCTTTCTGGTCTCAACTGCCCCACTATCAATTGGGAAATGGGGCGAGGTGTGGATCAGGATCGGGTTAATGACTAGAAACCATGTCACTGGTCTTGAATGGCCAGCGGGGAGGAGGGTGAAGGGCAGAGCGCTGTGTGTGGTTCACTGCCCTGCCCCTTCCTGGCTGTGCGTTCCTGTGGAAGTCGCTGTCCCACTCGGGTTTCCCTCCCAGTTCTGCCACTGGAGGGGCAGGTTCTGCATATTGCCCAGAACGCCCATGGCCTTGCTGCTCTTCATCCACACTTAGCAAGTCTACCGGCAGGCAGAGCTCCCCCTTCTCAGAGGCCACCGCTTTGCCCTCTCCAGCACCCCATGGGCATGCACAGGAGGCTGAAGTGGGTGCACTGGGTGCCAGACAGTGGCTCTTCAGTCACAGCATTTCTTTAAAAAGCCATCGAATTCTGGAATGCTATCCAAGTCCTTCAAGGTCAAGGTCCTCCTCCTCTGGGCAGCCTCTTGACTGTCTCAGCCTGGCCACCTTCCTCCTAGAGAACCCCAAAGCCAACCTGTCTGTCACTAAACCTTAGCTTTGCCTTGATCTGCCGGCTCGCAATTTTGCCTCACCGAGTCTTTCTTTCCCAACCAGTGAGAGTCAGCTCCTGGAGCAGAGACCCCCTTCATCTGTTTAACCCCAGGACCAGGCAGTCTCATGGTTTCAGCTCAACTCAGCAAAGACCTGGCCAAGGGCTGGCTGTGGTCATGGCCAGGCAGGACTGTGGCAGGTCTCCAGAGGAGCTGGCCTGCCATCAGCAGCAGCAGCTTTACTGAAACGGATCAGAGGAGGGGTGGCTGAGAAGGATGTGAGATGTGGGATGATGAGAGGCAGGATGATTCCGGCAGGACAGAGAGTTAAGGAGCTAAAAGGTAACAAGGGTAAATGCAAAGTGTGTGGGTTGGATTGTACCGCCTGTGCTCAGTGGCTGGCAGCATTCAGCCGGAGAAGACCTGTGGCTTCTAGCCAGGCTGGGGTCAAGTGGGGGAAGGTGGATGAAGGAGAGTTTGGCCTCAAGAGTGGTGGTTCTCAACCACAGGTGATATTTCTGTCCTTTAGATGTGTGAGAGTCCTTTACCAATGCCTGCCTGCTGCTGCTGCTAAGTTGCTTCAGTCATGTCCGATTCTGTGCAACCCTATAGACAGCAGCCCACCAGGCTCCGCCGTCCCTGGGATTCTCCAGGCAAGAACACTGGAGTGGGCTGCCATTTCCTTCTTCAATGCATTAAAGTGAAAAGTGAAAGTGAAGTCGCTCAGTGGTGCCTGACTCTTAGCGACCCCATGGACTGCAGCCCACCAGGCTCCTCTGTCCATGGGATTTTCCAGGCTAGAGTACTGGAGTGGGTTAGCATTGCCTTCTGCGAGCAATGCCTGGGGGGGGGGTCACTATAGAAACTGAGTGGGCAGGAGCCAAGACATGACATGCCCCACAAAGTCCTGCACCATAAAAACTGCCCTGGCCTAAAAGGCCAATAGTTTCCCACCGCCAGAAACAGCCATAGAAGGGGGCTGCTCTAAGCGTCTGAGCTGTCGGAGGGTGCAATGAGGCAGTGACCCTGAGAAGGGGTGGGGGGCTAGGTGGGGAAAAGTGCTTCGGAGTGAGGCAGGGAACCAACCCCCATCCTGCCTGAGCAGGTGCTGGACCCGAAGAGCTCTAAGTGCCCCTTTTGGCTCCAAGAATCAATTGCCTCTAATTCGATTTATGAGCATGGCCAGTACCCGACTTCCCGGCAGCGCCCTAATGGTGTGACCCAGGTCTCCAGCAGCGCACTCTGGGCTGCAGGTGCCGCGGTCAGGCCGGGTAATGAGTGTGGAGCTCCGACTGCAGACGCCCCTCCCGGTGGTCAGCAGGGACTCGCACTGGGACAGCAGACAGCACAGCTGGCCCTGCTGTTCCAGGTCAGCCTGCGGAGCACTCCGAGAGAGCAGCCCCGCTCAGCGAGGGGCCTGCGAGCTAGTAACCAGGACGCTGGCCGGTCCTGACCATGTGCTCCCTCGGGTTGGTGGAGGGCAGACTGGCCAGTTCCTCAGTGCCTGGTGCCTCTGGCAGGCCCAGTATCACCCGTGATGCTGGGTTTCCGTGGCCCTGCCCCTGTGTTGAAGGCCCAGCCTCCCTTGACTCCTGCCTGGGTGGCCTGGGCCGTGACCTTCCTGAATGCCTTCCAGCCCTGCCTATGATTCTGCTCAGGAAACAGGGAAGGCTCTGGGTTTAGGAATGCTAATTTTCTACTGAAAGTCTAGAACCTAAAGGAGAAACAGCTCTCCACTGAAGGGATCAAGCAGTCAGGCTGGATAAGATGGCACTTTCACCTTCTGTTTTGATGGGGGACAAATAGCACTCACCCATGAGGATTTAAAATACGACACCCGGATTTTAGAAAATGTACTGCCCTCCTTACTATTCAGGGCCCCACCCCAGTTCTCTCACCTGGGGACATGTCCAAGGAGACCTGGGGGCCCGAGGGGTGGCTGTCCAGCATCCACCCAAGCGGCGCCTGGCCCCACCCCGGGTGGCGCATGCCCACTCACCTGTGCGACAGAGTGGGTTTCATGGAGCTCATGGAGTTGAGGGGGGGCTGCATGGGGAGTTTCCCGGGGGGGTCGCTCTGGCGGCTCTTCTGATGTCGGAGCAGCAGCAGGCGGCCGAGCTCCTCGCACCAGGAGGACAGCAGGGCTGCAAGGAAGGACAGGATGGTCAGCGAGCCCGTGACTGGCCACTGTGCCTTGCCGCACCCGGCCCGCCTCGCCCACCCAGGCCGGCCGCTCCCCACGCAGGCTCTGCCCCGACCTCGACACCGGTATTCTAGCCCTCTCAGTATTCTTGCCTGTATAGTGGGATAAACATCTGAAGGAAAGAGGAAAGAAAAGCTACTGTTGCTGAAGGAGATCAGAGGAGGGCAGAGTGTAACGGCAAAGAGGGGAGAGTTAAGACGGAGAGGACCGCAGAGGCGGGGCCAAGGGGAGGCCGGAGGCCAGGCACAGACCGGCCTGTGCCCAGGTTAGGAACTGCTGGCTGCCCACACACATCTCAGTGAGGCCCACACCCTCGGACTCTGGACAGTCAGCTCAACACGGCTTCCTCCCCATGAGTGGGACCCCAAAATCACAAGGTTTAAACAAAATCTGGATCCTTCCTAGAACCTGTTGCTGTTCCCAGGAGTGTTTGCAGAGTTCTCTTTCCCCACAAAGTGCCCGGAAGAACACAGGCACACCCACCTTTCGGGCAAACCTGTTATGGGTCCCTGTGCTACTGAGCACAGATGCTTGAAAGGACAACGGATTTCCAGGGCCCAGGGTGGCCCAGGGGTGGGGCTGGGGCCAAGCCAGAGTCTGCCGGGGGGACCAAAGGCAGGAGCACAGGAGAACCCTTCACATCCAGGCTTGGGGAGGCTTCAGAAACTAGGAAACGCTACCAGAACAAGCTAGGTGTTGGGGGATAAGAGAACTCTCCTTCATCCTGAGCTGTGCCAGTGAGGCCTCTAGAGGCCAAAAGCACCCTCAAGGTCAGTGTTTCTGGCCAGTCCAAAAGCTGAGGTTTGGGGAAGGAGTCAGAAGTCAGGAAGGCTGGGTTCTCACCACCTCGCTGTGTGATCCTAAGGAACTCACAGACCTTCTCTGGGCCCCTGTTTGCTGGCAGGGAAAGAGGAGTCATGACTCATGCCCTGTCTTTCCTCCAGGGCTGTGGTCAGGGGCAGAAGGGGAAATTGTGGAGACTGCGGCAGCAAAATGCGTTGATCACAGCCCAGCCAATTCCCGGCTCCTGCCGTCAGACTAATTACTGTTCTGAGGAGTCAACCCCGTCAGGGGGTCAGGAGCCTTCTGAAGCAGGACAGGGCGCAGAGCCCACTGGCTCATCTCCAGGGTCTGCCGTCTGAGCACTGTGAAACACGCTTGTGTGTCTTTTTGAATCCATCCCCTGTGATCCACGGTATCAGCTGTTCTCCCCATTCTACAGATAAGCGGACTGAGGCTCAGGCAGAAGAAGTCACCCGCTCACAGCAGCCACTGTGGGGAGGGGCAGACACACAGATGGTGCCCCTGCTGTGTATCCTGGTGGGTGCAGCCCAAGGCTGAACCAGAGTGTGGGGGAGAAGATGAAACTCTTCAAAAGGCCCAAACCGGGACTCCCCTGGTGGCCCAGGGGTTAAAAGCCCTGCCTGCCACTGCAGAGGACGTGGGTTTGATCCCTGGTAAGGGAACTAAGATCCCACATGTCACAGGGCAACTAAGACCCAACACAGCCAAATAAATTTTTTAAAAAAAGGGCCCAAACCAGGCGGCCACGGTCTCCAGCGCCCTGACTCAATGAGAAACCCCTCCTGGCTCTTCTGAGTCACACACTTTACCGTGTTCAGCGTGCGATGGGGGAAGCATAGACACACAAGGCCCAGGGGAGATGGCACAGGGCTGCCAGTTCAAACCACCCAGACCTCGGATAGGCTCCCCCGGTAGCCCAAGGCCCAGAGAGGCAGGCTGGGCCCCTGGCCCAGGGAGGCTCTATCAGGAGTGCAGAGAGTGGGGCCTGGCATCTTGAGGGGCAGCAGGCTCTTTCCTGCCCCTCTCCGGGTGGGCAGGGGCCAGGAGGCGGCTTTTAGGACCAGCAGAACACTGTCCATCCAGCCATGCTAAGTGCTGCCTAGGAGGGAGGTGCTCACGCTCCCAGGGGCCTGCTGGGGACCGAAGGGTGAAGGAAGGGTTGTGGTTCTTGTGGGGATGGAGGTGGGATGGTGAGGCATCCTACCAGCATCACTGAGTATTTTTGCCTGGCTTGTGCGGTGGGCAAAGATGCTCAAAGAGGCAAGCGAGGTTGACATACAATCTGTGCCCTTCTCAACTGGGCACCTGTTTCTCCCTCCAGGAGAGGGGATCAGTGGTCGAGCTGTATCTAAGAGCTGCATCTTGCCCCCTCTGGGGGCCTCACCAGGCCACCACCTGCTCAGGGAGGAGGGTGCCAGAGAGGAGAGGCCCCCACCCTAGCTTTTGTCTGCCCAGAAACCACGGCAAAACGCCCCTGACACGGGTGCCCGGCAAACATCTGCCACAGCTGGAGCGGGAAGCGGCCTATTCATCGAGGCTGGAACAAACAGAAATGAATTTCCAGATTGCTCCATTCTTCTCCCAGGCCCCTAGTTACCGCTTCTTGTGCGGGGGGGCACCGGGCATCTGGAACCTCATTTGCACGCCAAGCACGAGGCCCAGCAGATCACAGCGATGGAGGGGCCGCTCGGCTGCCAGCACAAAGGATGGCTGCAGATGGTGCCGCCTGCTGCCTGCCCTGCCCATGGCTGCCCCTCCTGGCCCGCGCTCCTCCTGGGGGGCCACCGAGCCACGGGAGGGGCTGGGGGCACCTCGGGGGGCATTCGGAGCTTTCCTCCAATGTCACAAGCCACTCCCCCAGGGGGTCAAGGACGGCCCTTGTCTTCCTATTGCTAGCAGAGTGGTTTTCCGTAGAGAGAATAAAGGGAGTCGTGTAGAGGGGCCTGGGATGCTGTGAGCAGATGTGATGTGGGTATTAGGCGGCCTCGACACAACACAGATGCCAGGACAGCCGCATTCCTACAACCAAGAGGGAAAGGAGCGGGAGTGAGGGAGGCACCACCCGGCACCCCCTCGGCCTGCGTGGCCAGCTGGCAGAGGCCACGCGGGCAGACGCAGACTGGAGAGACACAGGGCAGGCTCTCATCATGGTGCAAGCCAACACAAGCCATTCCGAGGCAAATGCTGGTTAGTGATAACACATGGGGATTTGCAGCCACAAAACCAGAGACTCAGGAGGACAGACAGACAGAGGCAGGCAGGGGATTATACAAGGACAGAAAGACAGCTTGGCAGGGTGAGTGTCTGGGTGTGCGTCTGTGGGTATGCCTGGATCTGGGCTGTCTGTACACAGCTGAGTGGAGCATGCTTCTCTGATGAGGTGACACCAATGTCTACAATAGTCCCAGGAGAGGGGAGGAGAGGGGACAATGGTGAGCAGGCCATGGACATGATGACTAAGTGTCCTGGCTCTGGGGTTCCACAGACCCGGCTTGAACTGTGCCCTGACGCTCTCTAGCTGGGAGATTTCACACTGGCTGCTTCACTGCTTGGAGCTCAGTTTCCCCATCTGTGAAATGGATCTTTATAGGAGCTGCCCACCTCAGAGAGTGGATGTAAGCTGTAAATCAGTGCTGTTAGTCAACCAAAAGAGAGGGAGGGTCGGCGGAACATCCAAGCAGAAGCCAAAAGAGAAGGAGGGTTGGTGGAGGCCCAAATGACCCTGTAACTCACAACAGCCCCAGAAAAATAACCGCTCAACTGCGCACCCACCTCTGCCTTCCCACGGCACCTGGATAGCTGGTGAGGTATGGACTCCACAATCATCCCAGCTCGGTCTCTACCACCCATGTGAGACCTTGAGCAAGTCACCTACGTTCCTGTGCCTCAGGCCTCTCATTTCTAAACGGCGGTGGCGGTAATTCTACTCCCTGTCTCATAAACCAGCTGTTAGGATGCTGGTCAGGTGCTGAGTTATACCACCACGCAGTGAAGGAACGGCATCAGGCACAGGGTAGGTGCTCTACGTATGTTTGCTACAAAGATGACCAGTATTATCGACCTTGGGAGGTAGACAAGCAACCAGCAGGACGAGCTTTGGTGTCTCTGTCCACCTCTGACCGTACAGCAGCACCCGCAGGGGGTCAGCGGAAGAGAAAGGGGAATCCAGCCAGGGCGAAGACAGACAGGCTGCCCTTTCACACTCCCACCGCCTGCATGTGCTCTACAGCTTATCCAGGAAGCCCCACGGGGCACCAGGGTTCCATGGGCTTAAACAGCTAAGTCATCTGCCGGCAGCACATGTCCTAGAGTTGAGGCCACAGCACAGTGTGGCTGGTGGTGTGCTTCCCTTTCCCCGTGGGACATCTACATCAAACAGCGGTGTGTGTGACAAAGGGGGCTGTCTCCCATTCCTGGGGCCCAGGAGATGTGTCTAGGGGCCCCTGCACCAGAGGGTGCTATGGTGTGGTGGCACAGACGTCTGTGGGAGAGAAGTGGGCATGAATACGGGGTCTGAGAGCCACAAAGGACACAGGACGCAGATCTGAGGACAGGCACTGGGGGAGCGCCCAGTTCCTGATATTTGCTCCCCAAGAGCTCCCTGGCTTCTGCCCCTGCAGAGGGCAGCCACCATGGTGTCCCTTAGAGACAAGTAAAAGGAAAGCAGATGTAGAAATGAGGGGAGGTCGGGAGCGAAGCTCTGGGGCGTCTTAGTCCAGGCCTGGAAACAGTGACAGGCCCTGTGTCTGCCTCTGCCTGCAGCTCCTGGCGGAAGAGATGCCCAGGCTGGGCTGATCCGATGAACTAGGGTGGCGCTGCCAGTCTTGCCTGAGAGAGGCGGCAGAAGGAAGGGGCTGCACGGCTGGATCTGGGAACTGTCGGGGCTCCAGGTAGGGAGGGTGGAGCTGTAATCTCCAGACCAGCGGAGTCACCGGCAGACAATGAGTCACTTGTGGGTGGAGGGGAGGCAGAGGCTGGGGTCTGGGAGTCAGAGCATCAAAGGGGCAGACGAGCTCGCCTGGGCACATGCAAAAAAACTGCCCCTTGCCAGGCAGGGCTTGGGCTTAAAAAGGAGCCAGAAACCATAGGCACTCATGTGGCCACACACACACACACACACACACACTCACACACACACACACA